>VNJQ01005312.1:0-41567 GCA_008042515.1 Drosophila truncata | reverse complement strand
ACCCCATTGATTCAAACTCTTTTTAAAGATTTATCAAGTTCTTATTTTTGGTTAAGTTTTTTTAGTTTAAGAATTGTCAAAATTTTCACGCTTTTTCCCTGAGGTTGTGACCTTAAAAAGTGAATTACGCAGAAAGTGCGCAAAAGTGCACTTTAATTTTACATTCATATGAACAAGAATTGAATTACCTACAACCCAGTATTAATATTATGGTGAAACTAGGTGAAACTCCGCTTATATCTCTAACTAAACATTAGTTTTTGTTATTGATTAATACACCCAAAAGCTCTGTTAAAAACACTCAATTACAGGGACAATCACAAGCAATCCAACATTTGATAATCGAAAACATATAGTACAAACCACTCTCTTTCGATGCCATAACCACTTTATTAATAAGTACTAAGTTTAGTGCCTTTTTTATAAACTTTAAACGGACTCTTTTTTCCAAAAATAAGCGCTCGTGGTAACGACACTCCGAACAGCTGATTTTAACAGCCGATAACTTAACAGAGCGTGCCTCTGTTAAAATTTCTGTTACGTAACATTGAAGTCTGATGTTATACTAACATAATGACGTCATTAAATCTTAATTTTAAGGACTTTCGAAAAATGGGTTTTTGGCCAGAAAAAGTGGTCATCCAGCCTATAGTGCATAGTCGGGGGTGTAGGAGCTTGAATGACTGAGCGAGTTAATCGCTCATCAACACGCAACCTGCCGCTCAACGTGCGCCAGAGCAAGTGTATTTAATTAGCAAACAAATGATTTTGATAGCCGACCACGCCCCAACGCCTACCGTCCCCGCCTACTGGGCCATAAAATCAACGAGAGAGAAAGCCAAATTATTTGGCCATAAAAATTTGTCATGTAGAACGAAAGTCGCGGGCAATGGCAGTGAATTGAATGGCGGATATATGCGGCATTAAAGCCGCACACTGAGCGGAAAGTTTTGTTATTTTCAGATAGCATTCGAGCCATATAAAGTTGATGTATCCTAGCCTCCGCTATGCATTATTTCATCTCAACTTCCATGCTCAGAACGAAATTCTGTGTAGTATTTTCACTCTGTACATCGGCTGGATGTCGTCCATAAATTAGCAGAAGAGGCGACATCCGACTCGCAGCACTTGAAAACTTTTATCAGGCTCTTTACAGTCCCATTCCCGCACTCTTGGCCCACTCTTGGAAGAGTAGGGCTCTTTGGGCCAACTGCTGCGATGCGGCATTGACTGATTATGGCTGCCAGCAGGCAAATAAACACACACAAAAAGGTAAGGCAACAAAAGG
Organism: Drosophila truncata; assembly: GCA_008042515.1. Lineage (NCBI taxonomy): Eukaryota > Metazoa > Arthropoda > Insecta > Diptera > Drosophilidae > Drosophila > Drosophila truncata. The sequence goes on along the minus strand of VNJQ01005312.1, from coordinate 40,279 downwards.
AATGTGGGGTGTACATGGAAATTGATAAGCCAGTTGCTGCTACTTTGTAAACACCACACACACACACACACACACACAATCCAATTTGCAAGTGTGTGTGCGTATTTGTGCATTTTATGTTTATTGTTTTCACTCACTTTAACCAACCCAAACAAGATACCAATACCAAGAGACAGAGAAAGAGAGAGAGAGAGAGAGAGCCGGTGAATACCCTAGGATATCAAGCGTTTATTTATCTATGAACAACACAATATGAGTGATCGGTTTTAGGAAATTTATTTAGACAGCCATTAGAACTGATGAAATATACAAATTTGTAGGTGTAAAAATTTTCCTTTACCTGGATCTGGTAATATATAGGAATTTATCGATGGAGTAAGTCTTAAGTCTTTAATATTTAAGTTATCGAATGTTATCGAAAAATATAAAATTTATCGATTTTTTCGATTTATTTGGTCTGCTATAAAACAAAATATCGATTTATCAGCTTTAAAATATTGAAAACATACGTTTTGATATAGATTACAAATTTAACTATCGAAATATATTGAATTTAACGTCTTACGATTGAAATTATCGAAAAATATTCTTTTTTAGATATGATATTTATCACGATATTTTCGCTAATAATTCTAAAAAAGAAACCAATTTAAGGATATTATGATATGATTATACGATTATTTTAATTATCGAAAAATATCGATTTGAAATATTTAAAACATCGTACATTTTGATATAAATTAAAAATCTAACGTTAAATGCAATATTTTTCGACAATATTGCCTTTAACGTTAAGAATACGATCAAAATTATCGACAAATATCCATAAATTAGTTTTTTTTAATGTTTCTTATCAAAAACATCTGCTTTGGTGGACAAAACCCACCTTTAAATCATTCTTCTTAAATCTGCCTTTAAAATTCGTATTCAAGGCCAAAGCTTGCCTTAGATTATCTTCGCTCTGTTGGTATAAAAACTTTCCTTAACCTGAATCTAGGAAAAAAAAAAGTTGGTTTTCCGATTGAGTCAGTCTTAGAAAAGCGGCTTTGGTGAGGGTATTTTTTTGGCCAAACCCCCCTTTTAACAGGTAAAACTGCATTCAAAATTCGTATATTTATACAAGTGGCTTTCCTTCAAAAAAAAACCCCCCCTTTAAGTCCTTCCTAGAACTGCATGCAAAATTCGTATTCAAAGCATGAACCAGCCTTATTTTATCTTCGCTTTTCTGTCGTCTGCTCCGTTTCGCCCTTGGCTTTATTTGTCTCCGGCTTATGGACATAAAAAAAAAAATATGCATACATATCCTCACATACTACAATTATGTACGTACTCATACCTAGTTAAAGGAACAATTGACTTTGCTCACTCTCCGCCTGGTTAGTAAGTTACTCGATTTGGTTTTACTTCTACCTATTTTCTGGGAATCTCCACTGAAACCGCATCGATTTTGAGGTCAATTGGTGGTCGGTCGGCGGAGTCGTGCGTGTTTCCGCCTTAATGACTCCAGCACATGGACAGCCTGTGTGGTGTCTCGCTGCTTCCATATTTATGGCATTTGTAATGGCATTTCCTACCTGTGCTCCTCCAGATAAATATCCCTCAATAATTGCACAATTATTTAATTTCAATTCCAATTCCAATTGGTAATCGAAGAACTAGCCTAGAGTTGATGGTGCTTGCGGAAGTATTATACATAGCCGAACCTAATTATTTTAATGGGCGCCAATCAGGGCAATTTTCAGGAGGAGGATTGTCATCATCGTCACCGTCACCGTCACCGCGAGCAGCGTGCAAATAATTGCATACTTCTCTGCATAACAGGGAATCCCCCGGGAGTCGAGCTGATCCCATGATTCGCGCACTCACTGTAATTGCTTACAGTCTCTCTCCAGGACCAGAATCCCCTTCCCCCCCCCCCCCCCCCCCCCCCCCCGCGAGGACAAACTCTAAACGGAAATTGATTTTGCAAGCCGTTGGCTAATCAGCTCGCCGACAGAGCAACTGGCAACTTCTCAAGCCCAAGCATCGATTTTTTTTTTTTTTTTTACAGGATGGACACGGGGACACTCTGAAGATGAAGCCGAAGAAGGATGCGCTGTTAATGAAAGCCACAAGTCGGTTTAAGGAAATGGCTAAAAGGCAAAGAGCAAGAGAGGAGCAAGGAGAAAAATAGTAGTAAAATATATATGTATAGATTCCGAATTTAAAACTAAAAAATGAAAATGATTTTGCTACCAAAAAAAAACCCAAAACCCAAGACATACACACACACAAATTGACTTGCAAAATTGCATCAATTTGGCCTCCCTTTTTTGGCCGCAATGGAATGACATTCGACTGCTGATAGATAAAGTTTTTTCTCAATTGAAAATAAAAGATTCCCTTGCCCGGTTTCCGGCTCAAATAGAGGATTCACACTTCGGCCTTATCTGGGCTGATACCAAGCTGTCGTTTCTTTTATTTGATTTTGCTACTTTGGCTTGAACAAGACAACTATAAAAGCGCAAGCCGGCGGCAGGACCAAGACCAAGACGACGAAGGCAAAGACAAGGACGAGGACGAGCACGAGGACGAAGACTGGGATGCAGACTTGGACGAGGAGCAGGCAGAAAACGTGGAGCAGGCTCATGGATGGATGGCTATGGCCCAAGTTGCTTGCTTGGGCGCTGCCGGTCGGAAGAAATTGACAAGTTTCTACTCGAGTGTGCAGTCAAAGAGCATTGGCTGTGGTCCTGTGTGTGTGTGTCTGTGTATGTAGACCTCAACCAGCCCACTGCCACGCCCCCGTCTCCGTCTCCGTCTCCGTCACCGCCCCCCCCGGGGAACTGCACTCGCCCTCGGTCATTGACTTGGCTCTGTGCTGCAATTTGCAATCGTCGCCCCCGTCGCCGTCGGCAATTGTCAATAGCAACAAAAATTTCAAAGCGACTTCGGGCATTTCCCAGCACAGATACCGAATTTCCCAGGAAAACCGACGGGGAAAGTCGAGTGGGGCGCATTGATTTTGGTCAATGGCCTGTGGCGTCTCGGCCTAAACAATTACACAGACAGTCAAAGGAACCTGCCTATACATGTTAGAAGTACATATATATGGAGTGCATCCAGAAAAACCTTTAAAACCCCAAGAGGTTTACTAAAAAGGCAGTGTTCTTCCATTTAAAAATAGTTACAGTGGAGGTAATACCTTAGAAAGTCCTAGAAATAAAAAAAAACAAAATTATTTATATGTCCTAGGCAAAAAGTAAAATATTTGCTTCATGGAAAACCTCTTACTTATAGTAAATATATTATATGTTGTTTGATTATTGGGATCTTCATTTATTTTACGAGGGTTTTTGCTAGTTTTATAATTGAAGAGTAGTTTTTACTGTAGAGTTTTAGTGGTAGAAGCGAAACAGACTGTAAAAACAACAAGTTGTCCCCTTAACAAACTATTAGCGTTATTTGTCACAACAGTCAAGTATCGATAACGATTGAAAGAAATTATTAATAAATATTGATTCTGTATAATACATATATTAATCGATACATAAACATTTTTGAAAAAATCAAAAATGATATCAATTTAATAGAAAAAAACATTGAAATTAACATCAAAGATATCGAAAAATATGAAATAATTTCAATATTCAAGAAATAATCGTTAATAAAAGCGATATTATCGAAAAATATAACCGATAAAATGGAATTTTTAAAATTTATCGAAATTTTTCCAGTAAATGCAAGCAATTTCGATATTTTTAATATGATATATCAATAATGGTAATTAGTATACATTTTATAATAGCTATGTCAAGCCTGACTATTGTCAAGTCTAACTAGCGGGCTTTTAACTCTAATTATTCAAAGGAAACTGCCATTATTTTGACCACAACTGTGGGCCGATATATAATATGTATATTTATATGTCTCCAGATGCACATGAACCGTAATCAAATCGGAGCGGGTCGCCTTTCGCAACTTGCGACTTTTGTTGTCTGTCAAAATGTTTAACGGTGCGTATGATTAATCTTGATGGGACTCGAGGCAGTCCCCACTCGTCGTCGCCTCTCCTACTCATTGTCCTTTCTTTCTTTTTTTTTTTTTTTGTTGGCAAATGGAATTCAATAACAGGAAGCTGTGGTGGGGGGCAGTGAAAAGTTTACTAATTGCAAATTAGTGCAACCATTTAAAATTAAAATTGCGGCGAGCTTAGAGTCGTTGCCCCCCCATCGATTTATCTTCCTATCCCCTGGAGAGGCCTGGTGTAAGTATGTTCTAATTGATCCCCCGTCGAAATACTCGAAATACATACATATATATTGATTTCTGCGGTCAACTCTGATGATGTAGCCTTAATAATCACACAGAGCCTGCCCACATCTGGGCTCAGGTTGTGGTCAGTCGAGACTCGAGAGACCAGAATCTAGATCCAGCTCTGACTCTTGACCTCGCCGCCAGGACTTGGCTTGCCTTGACTTGGTTTTTTTCCAGCACTCTCGACGACTAGCTTCATCCTTGAACCCTGGAATCCCTCCCAAGGGAGGCGAAATGGGAGCAGAGTCAGGCATTGTTTAGGCGTTGGGCCAAATAGTTTTTTGTGTTTGCGCTTACAAACACCAAAGATCTCGCATTCGCTTTCGTTTTTGCATTTGCATTTTTGTGATAAAACGCTGTGGCATTTTTTTCTTATTTTTTTTTTTTAGGTGGCATTGTGGCCTTGCCTTTGTGCGGACAATTTCCAAGATTAAAAAGTCGCGACGTTGACTCCTGTATTAAATTCACTGCGAAAATTAATTGCTTAGCCAAACGTTTTTCCTGGCTGTGGAGATTTCGGATTCGGATTGGGGCTAGGCCAACAACACTTTCCAAATAGCTGACGGCAGCTCTCTGCATAATTGAACAACCCTTTTTCGGCTTGGGCCATGTCCTTAGGACCTCCAACTTCCCCGCTTGCCTGCTTGCCTGCTCATGCGTGCCCCGACTATTGATGAAGTTCCAGGAGTCGCGCAATTGAAGACAGACGGCGCGTGCGGTGAACTTTTCTGGCTTCCGTTACCTCTGCCTCTGCGTCGCCGGAACGCAAAACGCAAAACGTAAACGAAAACGAAAGCAACCACACACCACCACCACCAGCAGAAACCCCACCAACCCACAACTGCCCCAAGTTGTGGTCGAATCTTACACCTGCGCTTGGGCCCATTCAAGGCAAATGCTGTGTCGGTCACGGGAGGGGGGAAGGGGGAAGCTCTAAACGGTTGACAAAAGGCTTCGGTGGGGTTCCGCCAAAGGCAACAGAAGCAGCTGTCGAAGTGCACTTTAAGAAATTTGAATATATCAAGCATACGCCCAGTTGCCATACTTAATTACAACTACGACTAAATAGGGATGTATATCGAGAAAATATCGGAAAAAATTTGACAAAAGTATCGCGCTCAATATCACATCGATAACATCGTACGTTTTTATATACCGAAATTTATATAAATATATAAATATGTAAAGATATATTTAACTTTAAGAAATTTGAATATATTACGCCACACTTGTTGCCACACTTAATTACGATTAAGACTAAAAATAGAGATGTATAATTAGAAAATATCGGAATAATATTGAAAAAAGTATCGGGCTCAATATCACATCGATAACATGGTAAGTTTTTATATACCGAAATTTATATAAATATATAAATATATATTTAACTTTAAGAAATTTGAATATATTACGCATACGCCCAGTTGCCACACTTAATTACGAATACGACTAAATAGAGATGTATAATTAGAAAATATCGGAATAATATTGAGAATCGCGCTTAATATCACATCGATAACATTGTACGTTTTTATATACCGAAAAATATACATATATAAATATGTATATAACCTAATAATTTGTAACTTAAGAAAACATCCAGAAAAGAAGACGAAATAATTGAAAACCAAGAAAACTATAAAGGTCCTTATTAATTATGAGTATTTAAAGAGTCAATTATGTATGATACTGAGCTCTCTCAATTTTAAAACCTTGGCAGTCAATTAATCATTTTATTTTGTGGGAAAAAGAAACCAAAACCTGGCCGTCTTTAATTACAATTTAATAGGCCCAATGCGCCGGACGCTGACCAACTCCTTTCTCCCGGTGCACGGGATGAGGTGGTGGCTGCGCGGGCGGAACCGTGGAGCGCGGCTTGATTAGATTTTAGCCGGGACAAGTCAAGCCACGTCGCGTTTAAGCCCATCAAATGCCGCCAGGCCTGGTCGTTTTTTTTTTTTATATATATATTTTTTTATTCCGCCGCCGCCCATCTCTCGTTATTCATTAACTTTAATGAGTTCATTTGACGGTGGGCGGCGTCAGGAGAATGAAAAGGAGGAGGCGCTGGCGGTGGTGGCTGGGCTGTCGATTTGTGGGCGGGCAATTTTAAAAGGCTTGAAACTGAGGCAAGGTTGCCGTTGCCATTGCCATTGCCATTGCCAGCCTAATTGACAGGCAGTCGTCGCTGTTTTCGGGGCCCAGATGAAAGGCATCTGTGTCACTTTCGGCGCTGGAGATGGTGCTGGAAGTTGGAAGGACCCTTAAGGCCCTCCGCCACTGGCAGCTAATTGAATTGCATCGCTAATTTCGGGCCTATTAGCTGACGTTTTAAGTTAAAGATGGCCAGAATATGCTGCGAGGGGAGCATATTTAAATGGCAGAGCAGAAATATACGAATTTACAAGTACTTTTCACAATCAATGTCGAAGCTCTAAAGGGACTCTCAAGGGATTGTATTTAAGGGAATATTTAAGCCAAAGAGCTTTCCTAGAAATGCAAAAGAAATAGGAGAAAAGAAGGCTTTAATAAGACTTGGAATTAGTTTAGGGATTTGCGGGGAACTTTTATATAAATAAATTTGTTAAATTAAAAAATAAATTATTATTATTAATATTATTCCATCTTCTTTTCTTCTTTTAAGATATTAAATTTGTTAAATTGTAAATAAATTAGCTTGGGAATTATTATTATTATTATTATATTATATTATTATTATTAATATTATTCCATTTTCTTTTGCAGAAGACAAGATTTTCTATTTAGCTGGTCACACTTTTTTTCATTGACGATCAAAAACTGAAATAAAACCCACAAAGTCTGAATCCAGAGTCTACTTTCAAAGAGGTGAATTATTTTTGTTCTTGGTTGCAACTAGAAGACGACTATCAACCATTTCCATACCACTAAATTTTATGGTCCTTCCAAATCTTTGCGGAATATTTCTCATTCAACGCTAAGTACGATGTTTGTTGATCCTTCTAGGCTCACTTTACATCATATAGCTTAGGGACTTCCCCCTTTCCCATTCTTAAAAACAAGAACATGCTGAAATTTTTTAGTACAACCAAAAATGAACAAAGTCAGGGTCCCTAATAAGGGGATTATGGGGCGTGTTATGGCCATTAGCTGCAATTTCCTTCTCTTACAGCATTTTTATGGCGAATTTCCGCCTCTTTTTTTTTTCTTAATTTGCTGAATGGGGAATGCGTAGCGTAAAGTAAAACATTCAAAACAGCCCGCCGCCCACGTAATTGACAAGGGTGCTCTGATTTATAGCAAACACAGACACTCAGCTATGTTTCAGCTGGTGCACTGCCAGGCTTTAAAAGATCACTGATCACTGATCACTGCTCTGAGTAGTGTCACAATACAACAAATAAATATGCCTGTTGTTGATTTATGACACAAACAGCTTTCGAATTAATTGTTGCAATCAGCCCAGGCCCAGGAAACCTGATATTTCAAGGCCAGATTTCGAAGAGGCATCACATCTTGCCACATACTTTCGTGGGAATCACTCGTGCGAGCCGAACTTGGCCATGTAAGGGGATCCCGGAGCCCTCTCCTCCCCCTGGCTGCCCCTCGAGTTGCCCAGTTGTTAAGCGCCGAGCGTGACAACATTTTTAATTACATGCCACACAGGCAGCCAGGCAGGCAGGCAAGGAGCAGCAACAGGCATTCAAATATCAAGTACGACAACAAAGCTGGAAAATAATTTACGCATTTTACACGCACCCATCCCATTCCCAACTTTTGGCTGTGTTTCCAGTGTTTTTCTTTTGGCGCTTTCATTAAGGAAATCCATACCCCATACGCCAGTCGGGGACGGGACGTGACGTGACGTGGATGGAGCGAAAATAAGGAGCAGTTAGCAGGGACAGAGGAGCTGCCGACTCTTTTTACGACGCGAATGCAGCCCAAAGCACGCGCCGCTGTTGCCCAAAAAACCAAATGGTAATGGTAACAGAACCTGCCCGGTGAGGCACGAGTGATCACTGAAAGAAATCTCAGTGTTTTCTGTTGATATTACATCGCTTCCTTTCCTCTGACTGGAATTACGGCGGCCCAAAGGCGGTAAAAATCATAAAAAGTGCAATAGAAATTCCCAAGTCTGAATTTTGGTAATTAACATAACCTTCTGCACTTCTTTTTCTGCAAAAATAATAAAACAAACAGTCTTTATTTAATTTTTATCTTAATTGAAGAGAATATTTCAACAATAATACATTAATAGTTTTTAAACATATAAAATACCGCTTTGCTTTGCTCAGCTTTTATTTTGAGTTACAAACACCTTTCCTGTTCTCCACGCATTTTTTTCCGCCGTGCAGAGCTGCAGAGACAGGAGGCATATGGAAATTGGGTGAGCGGAAAATGGGAAATGGCATCACACAAACACACGTGCTAAGCCAGAGACAGGGGGAATCGATTAAATTTCTTTTAATGCCCGACCATAAATTTCCCTTTCGAGTTCCCTTTTGCCATTGTCAACGACCTTTCAACAAACGCAACAAACGCAAGGAGGGCAGGAAGCAAAAACCAAACCCAAACCAGAGGAGGGAACTCAGCAAAGAGCAACAGAAACTGGAACACAAACAGAACCAGAGGAGCCAGGACCCAGGATTCAGGATCCAGGATACGGGACTCAAGACTTAGGGCCAGGGCCAGGGCCAGGGACCAAACAAAAAGATAAAATAAAATAAAAATAAAGCAAAAATTATGTCTAACGTCACATTGCCGAGTTCAGCTGATTCTTTATCAGAGTTAAGTGCCTGGAATCCATCTACCCCACCAGCCCAGAGCTCACACCCCTCCATTTCTTATTATGTATGCCATTTGTTGTGTGCGAGAGTGGGCAAATAGCAGGACCAAAAGTTACTCCATGTCTTTGAGAAGCCCCCCGCCATATGCAACCCTTGTCAATCCCGAAAAGAAGAACCATTTCCGACACCATAGGTGGCAGGTCACCAGATCCGATCGAAAGATATAACATCGGGACTTAATTAGAAACAATATTAAAAAGTCACTGAAGAGCGAAACTGTTTTTGAATGAGTTATAACTTAATTTTGATATTTAATAATTTTAATGTACCGATAGTTCGATTACTCTATTTTAGTCTAAATAGTGTTGATACTATTGAGTCATTTTTTAGAGATATAGTTATTGCATCATTAATGAAATTATTTATTAAATAATTTCGATATCTTATCGATCTAATCAACCGAAAGTCCGATAGCTCTCCTTTTTATAATTTAACTTAATTTCTTTATTAAAAAATTATGTATATTCGATGACTAGTGATAAAATTCGATACTTTCGATTACTTTTACTAAATTGCAGGAGTTTTGATAATTATTTGATATGAATACCAATTTATAAAAATTCAATAGTTTCGATAACAATATATAACACGCGATAGCTATTGATAAAATTAAACCTTTTCGATAACTTTAAATAATAAACTGCATCTAAAACTCAGTGTGTAATGATAATAGTATTATTTTTGATAATTAAACTTTTACAAGCTACATTAACCTTTAACATGCCTGACTTTAAGCAGAAAAGTCAGGATTATAGTCGGAAGCCCTAAGTGACTCTCGTTAAAGTGCTTTATAATCCGATAACACACTCTGGAAATTAAATTCCAACAATAGTTCTCCGGCACAACCTTTCTACCTCGATGCAATAAAAAACGAGATTATTCCAGGGACGATTGTAGTAATTCCTTAAGCCTGTGTGTGGTTTAGTTTTCTCTTCCCCTATTCGCAGTGCTATATGTATAATCCATCAATGTGGCATTCCAGGGTATATCCCACTTCGATTCCCCCAAACCACCAACCAGGACACTTGGCCTGGGCCGAAATGAGAGATTTGCGAAGAGATTTACGCGCACAACACCAAAATGAACTTTTGTGTGTAAATTTATGTGCAGATCAAGCTGGGAAGGCAGGGGAGATGAAGCTAAGTAACTAACGCCATTAGATGCTTAGTTTTCACATCCCAAACCCCCCTGCCTGGGCCGGAACACTTGGAGCTATGTATCTCGGCATTTTTATTGCTGCATTCCGGGTAACAAACATCAAAACATCGCAGAAATCATCGCTTAAGCCGGGGGGGGGAGGGTGCCACGCCATTGACTCTGACTTTGAAGGCCAAAAGCCCAGGCAGGTGAGGGGACAGATTGGGCTGAGATTGGGATTTGGGATTGGGATTAACGGGGGGAGGGGGGAGAGAGAGAGATTAAGTGCGGAATGTGCCTGTAAATAGAAATAAAATGCAGCACTTTAATCTGTGCCGGAATGCGGAGTAGCTAAAGGCAGAAGTCCACCGATTCCTAAACCATTCACCCATTTGGCCAGTCAGTAGTCAACCCATCAATCCCATTTCTCACCTCCACCGAAAAGTAGGCAACATGGCAGCAGCAGCGAAATTGTGATTACATTTGGCACATGAATATTCAATGGAGTCGTCGTCGTGTGCCATAATGACGGCGCTGAGTGTGTTCTGTGTGTGTGTGTGTGTGTGTGGGGAAATTGTGAAAATAAAAGTGCAAATTGTTGTTAGGCAGCTGCGACCTGGTGAAAAAAAAACCAAAACAAGCAAAAGTCAATGAGACGAGGCCTTAAAATGGCTTTTACGGTTACCAAAAAACATAAACTTTATGCCGCCGCATCAAATGCACCTGATGACTGAGTAATTGGATCAAAATATAAGATATCCTGGCCATGTATTGGTTCCCCAATTTATCCTTGACCTCCTCTCGTTTTATTAATTAAAGCCTAAAGCCTAAATAATATTTAGGAATGGGAACGCCCCCTGTCCCTGTGCCTGTGTATGCTCAGTCTATATACTCGGGTATTTGCCAGGTCAAGTCCGGGGACACACATTGGAAGGGAAAGGCAAATAAGCGGCCAATAAAAATATTATTAATACGCCAACGAGTACACAGAGAGAAAAATAAAAACCCCACACTCATCCCCTATTACTATTATTGTATTATTATTTATACTTTGATGCGATGATGCCACTTATCAAAATTGAAGGTTTTAACGCATTAACGATGCCCAATGTTTGCCCTCCCATTCGGCGGATGATGTATAATTTATTTTTCTCCATGTCCTCTCATCCTTATCGCACAATCGGTACTGATGGAAATGGAAATGGAAATGGGGATGGGGAACAGGGAACAGGGAACAGGGAAATGGGAAATGGGAAATGAGGCGGAGCTGGCGTTGGGAAATTAGCAGCGACGCGTCGCTCATCACCAGCCAGCAGTTGGGTGTGTTTTAGCCATAAATTTATTAACTTAGTGTCACATTTATGGCCACTCCGACAACCGCCAACACGGCCAAAGGGGGACGTTGAGCACCCGCCGCATGCCGAAGGTCGATGGAGAGGTGTCCCCTCCCCCCCCCCTCCTGCTCTCGGATAGCTCCTTTAAAATCCACTTGAAAATCCGCTGACCGATGTCTAATTGATGAGCCACAACCATGATGGGGCAGTTATCTGAACCAAGGCAGGGAGCTGGTTTCGCTTCTGAACTTTTTAAGTTCCTTAAATTTGTTTCTTTTCTATTTGGACTTAAATATAAATTTAATCCTTTATCCCTCACTGTTCTATGATAGCTTCATAACAACCTGAGGGCCATTAAATATTTATCAGTACGATTAAGGTTTTATTTCTGTGTGCCACAATGCACTGTAATCCGCTTAAATAAATCCGTTTTGCTTTGTATTTTACCTTCAATGAAAGTAAATTATAATGTAAGGGCTTTAGTAATTTAATTAATTTAAAAAATATTATCTTGTGTGAGTTTGTGCATAAGTACAACTTTGAATAAAAACGAAATAAAATAATAATAATTACAGCCCCAGTTTAGAATCTATGAAACGTGGTGGAAGCAAAACCTTTATCACTTGCCTGCCTTGATTAAAATATTAAACTATTATGTATTTATCGGAAATTAGGTTTAAATATGGAAATATTATGGTTACTTAACCCAGGATGCTTCAGAAATCCCCTTTTAAACTATTTAAAATGCATCTTAAAATAGGAAATGCATTTTTATAGCTACCAAATACATGGTAAATTTTATTTTTAAACAAGGGGTGTTTAAGAGTTGTAAAGCCCCTTAAAAAAAACCTTGATCGCTTTGAATTCAATTGAAATACTCGATATAATTAGGCCGCTTTCTTTTTGTTTAGCTCAACATATTATAGCATACTTTTTGACAGCAATTCCAATGATTTAAATTTTACGATAACTTCTCAGACATTTATATTTAACTTTTTGCTCCCAAGGAGCTTCATCTGACCCCCCCCCCAAGACATATGGATGTATCATGGCATCTCAACCCCTCGGATTAGGTGAGTAATTCCGAGGCCTAAGTCCGAGCATATTTAAAGTAATTCCCAAATCCAGGTCTGGCTCATTTGTCAAGTTGGTTTAGCCGCAGGGCTTAGACGAACTTGTGGGTGGAACACGAGAATATATAAACACAGAGTACACAGGACACCCCATTTGGATCATTAATTTGCCCACGTTCTTTCACCTGTTGTTTTACGTGTACGCGGGCACCGTTCGATCGGAATAGTCGTTACTGTTATCTGTGTGCAACCCACGAAACAGATGAAGTAGTTCCCACCATTTTAGCCTGGCCATAAACGCAACACATAAGCACATGGTTTAATTACAAACATTCAAAGAGATCGAACTTACATTTACTACGGTTGCAATTGGTTTGGTAACTTTAAAAAATGACGCTTTACTTCAGGCTCCCAAAAACATGGCGCACTCAAAAAAAAAACTAAAAAAAAAATTAAAACTAATGTCAACGCGACGCGTTTTTGAACTCGAGTCCTACGCTTTGAGATCCGTTCGTTTGAATTTAACGGTACTAAGCACTGAGTCTATCTCTCTCACTTCCGCTTGCCGCTGTCGCTCTGTCCCGCTCTGGCTTAAGGGGCTACCAACAGCTATGCAGTCTCGCGACCAACTGAAGCCCGATGAGCTTGAGCAAAGGCTTTTAAGGAGCAGGCCCCGTTATGCTGGCCGCTGGCCGCAGGACGCAGTAAGCCGGCAGCACTTTATAATGCTTTAAGGAACAGCTGACATGCTGAAAGCTCAGTAAGCAGCTTTCGAAGCTCTTGTCGCTGTCACAGCAGCTGGCAATGCCGACACAAGCTGAGAGTGGGAGAAAGTAAAAGAGAGAGAGAGAGAGAGAGAAAGCGAGCTTTGCTCTTGCCTCTATTTACGTACATGCGTGGGAAGCGGAGACGGCGTTACTTTGACAGTTCGCCATTGCCAGGGCTGGCAAAAAAGTGACAGCTTAGAATGCAATGCGAATCAATGATACTGTGCAGAAAGAAATATGTTTATATTAGATATTAAAACGAAACGCTCTTAAGAACGCTATAAATCCACGAGCCTAGACTGAAGTTTTACTAAATGTTAATATAAACGGACTCAGAACTTAATTTAATAAATTATTTGATTTCATTAAACTTTTATCCGGTTCCAGATAATTTTGTGATAAATATCTTATAACGATTTTTATTTAATTATGCTCTTTGATAGAGTCAACCTAACAACCTAACCTAACAAAAACTATCAATAAAACGTTTCGAATAAAAATTAATGATTGTTTGGGCTTAGTTATAATATTTAAAAAACTTTGATTTGTTAAAGGAAAATTGTATAAAAAAAGAATGATAAAAAAGGACTGACAAAAATCATAATGGATAATGGATTTGCCATTAAAATTTTAATTGACAAAGAAATATTTTGGAAAATAGGAAAAAAGGGTTTAAGATATAACAAATTAAAACACCAAATTAAGTATTTAAGTTTTTAACAATTAATTTAGTATAAGCGAAAACTTAAAAGCTTTTAGTATTGCAATTAATACTTTATTTTTACTCAGTTATGATCTATTTTGAATTTGCCCTCCCTGATTCTTTTGCCAACTGAAATGGATTAGAAGCTACGGCTTTCTAAAATTATATATTTAAGCTATTTATATTTTATATTATATATTTTATATGACAGCAAGAAAAATAAGTTTTTCCCTGACCACTGAAGCAGAATGCCCCTCCGGCTGTGGAAGCACCCTACCCTACACACCCAGCCCTGGGGGACTCCAAATAAAATCAGACTTGGCCTCCGTTGAAACTAAATTTATTGCAGATCAGCTGAGAGGACGTTACACACGATTGTCCGGCCACACGATGCCCTCGATGTAGCTGAGGAAGGAGGAGACGCGCGTGTAGAGGCCGGGTGTTTTGGTGGCGCAGCCAAAGCCCGAGGAGATCACGCCCAGGACCGAGTAGATGCCATCCTCGATGTTCACCTCCCGGATGAGCGGGCCACCGGAGTCGCCCTGGCAGGCGTCCTTCTTCTGCTTCGAGTCCGCCGCGCACAGCAGCGAGTCGATGATGCCCCTCTTCAAAGCACGAATAGTGCTTGGCTGCTCCGCAAAGGAGGCATTGCACTTGTCCACCGGCACCAAGTCAAGGCCAGCGCGCAGCAGGATCTTCGATCTGGCCCGATCTGTGAGCAAAAGAGGAATTAATAATTAAGGAATTAAAATTAAAGCTATATTTCACTTACTGGTCACATTCAGGACACCCCAGCCGGCGACAAAGATCTTGGAGTCCAGCGGCGGATCGGCAGTGTCCGTGTAGAGGCAGGCTGGCCGAATATTCTCCGTCTCGCGTGCCTCCTCGGCCAGTTCCAGGATGGCAATATCGTTGTACTTGCTGCTGCTCACATAATCCGGATGGATATTGAGGTTGGCCTTAAAGACAGGCGATTATTAACCAATCTCTGAGATGGTTTAGACTCGACCAAAGCTTCCTACCACATTGATGTCCTGATAGTCCTTGTCGGGCTTCTCAATATTCACCGCTCCCAAACGGACAAAGGACGGCGTAGTGCTGTCACTGTTGACACAATGGGCAGCGGTCAGGACATAGCGACTGGCAATGAGTGATCCCCCGCAGCGAAAGTCCACGGTTCCGAATGTTGTGTAGGCAATGGCCGCCATGTGTGGATAAACGCCCAGCTCTACGGGCACACCGCCCAAGATGTGAGGTGTTATGGGTTTAGTTCTGTCCTTTGACCTGAGCTTCGTGCAGGCTGCGGGTAAAAAGGTGACCAATAATAGAACAGGGTTAATCTTGGCACTAGGAGTAGGAATTTCCCAATTGAAAAACCCAAACCCGAGTTAGTGATAGACAAAGGGGGAATCACCTGCCACTGCCGGACGCTCGCCGTTGTCGGGAACATTTACCCGCGAGGTGGGACTGACTGGACTGACTGTCGTCGTCGTCGTTGTCGTGGTGGACGGGCTGTGAATAGAGAAAGGGAATTATCACTCGGAGGCTTAGTGATGGTTTCCGCCTGAGACAGAGACTGCATGCGGCTCCCTGGCTAAGGCCAACTGATGTCCATGCCGTAATCAAGCTCGGACCAACCGCAAATCGGGCAGCGTGAAGTTCCTTGGAGTTGGACTCGGACTTGGACTGGGGACAAAGTCCACTTCATCGTCCAGATCATTGCTGGGTTCCCTCCAGGGCTGCCTTTCCTGTCCACGGAAGCGAAAGGGCTCAAAGGGATTCATCACTGTCGCTGGAACGGTGGCTTCGGGTGCAGGTGTAGTAGTCGGTCTCGTTGGCATTTGTACTTCCCGGGCTGACTCTATTTGCATTCCCTGCTGACGCAACCGATCGTTGACCAAATGGATTAGATTCTGGTCCCCACGATCCCTGGGATTCTGTTGTTGTTGTTGTTGCCTGCTGGAGCGGGGAGTGGGTGAGGTCATCGGAGGATTCACAACAACACGAGGTTCGTTTTGAGAGCTCTGCCAACCCCAGGGCGCCACAATCCAGGATCTGACAGTTGTGGTCGTTGTGGTAGGACGTGGTGGAGCTATGCCCCAGGGACCAACTCTCTGGGTGGGCATCTTCATGGATTCGTGTGTCTTCTGTGGCTTCACAGTGGTGGTGCTGAGCAGCTGGTTGAAGTCAAAGAAGTCCAGATTCTCATCTAGACGCGGTTCTCGCTCTCTAAGCGGCTGGGACACTGGCTCCCGTTCTCTGCTGCGCTCGGAGCTGGTTGACACTGGTGGTGGCTTAGATGGAGTTGGAGTTGGAGACGGAGTGGCTGGCAATTGACCTTGACTATTGTGGAGTAAAACAGGGTTAATCCTGGAGTGGCCAGGACGGCATGCAACATCGGCGGGCACAAAGCGCAGGCGGGACAGAAACACACACAGAGTGACGGCAAACAAAAAGCGAAACACATGGACCGGCAGGATATGAGCTTACTCAGTGGAACAACAGGGCGCTAGGGGACAGCAAATGTTCTCCTCGATCAGTCCCAGGCCACAGCTGGGCACCTGACTGGGCGACAATGTGCCCGATCTGAGGTAACCCTCGATAGTGTCGCAGGCAGAGGAACCGCGGCAAATGCCAGGCAGATCCATAGGCAGCTTGCAGTCGTCGCCCTCTGGTAGGGAAAATAAGGTAAAAATTCTATTGAAAGGGGATATCTTCCAAATAAAAAAACTTACCATCTGCAACTGCCGGCCGATAGCAGCCAGCGAGCAGCAGGAGACCAAGCAGGAGCGGCCACCACCTCCTCGCCGAGGGCATCTTTGGTTATCTGGAATTCCAAAGGAATTATCAAAAAAAAAAAAATAATAATAAATGTGTATCGAAGGAGAGGCAATCTCGAAAAGAGGGTTTTTTAAAAAACCAGAGTCTTTCTTTCTCTTTGCTGATTACAGTAAGCCATTGACCCACTTAATTTTATTATTATTTTTATTACTTTGCGGAGAGCAAGGTCTCTCTGTGATTTCACTTGGGGTTTTGTGAGGTTCTTAAAATCTTTCTGGAAAAGAATTTTTGTTGGGTTTCTCTCTGTTTCTCTTGATTTCTCCCTGTCATTCTCTATCTCTCCCATTCTCCTCCCCTGTTTAACTTGGCGAATTCTTCTCCAGCGACATATGATTCATCATTCTTAGCCTTTTACCTGAGATTTCAACACTTAAAGTCTCTCTGATTTAAGAAACTTCTTATAAAGTATGTCAAATATTGTTCAACAGCAGACAAAACGATCTAGACATGTCCCTCTGTTCGTTTTTATCAATAAATATCTCATTGAATGTTTCCAAATAATTTCTTGCCATTGCTGATGTCGAAACAAGCAAGGTTATGGCACTATATCATAAAGCTGTCATAGAAAATATTATGAAAATTATTACAACATTTAATATATTTCTTTTAAATTCTAGAAACTTGTATGATTTTAGAAACAACATTTTATAAAAATTAATATTCCATAACAGCATTCGAAAAAAATCATATGAAAATCATTTATAAAAATCTTTAGATCCTTTGTTCACTTTCATAACAAAACAATAAGCAATTTTTTCCACAACAAAAAAAAACCTACAAATAATTCTTTATAATTTTTCAATTTCCCGCTAATAATCGCCAGCTATCGGCTCCAATCGGCTTCCGGTTTTCCGGGCCAGTATAATTTTTCCCCGTTGTAAACAACCAACGGAAGTCCCAAGTATCCCGTGGCATGCAATCGCTCTCCCTCCGGTCTTCTGACCATTCGCTTCGCCTTATCGAACACGCACCTTTGACACGACCTTTTTTTGGTTCTTGATAAGGGGACTCGTTAACGTATCGATGTTTATTATTGAGTGCGTCGAACACTAAATTGACTATACACAACACAACACAATAAAACAAACAAAACAGATCAGATCAGAACAGAAAAAAAGTATAGAAAAAAAAAAGAAAGAAATATTGAAGAGCGCACGAGAGGAGACAATATAAAAAGCTAAAAACCGGTGGCTATCTCTGGTCGAAAATTGAACGCAAATCTCGCGAACTGGCGGAACGGGGGCTGGCTCTGACCGCTCAGCAACGCATCGCCCCAGCAACTGAAGCCCAGCTTGGGGCCGGAGCAAGAAGCGCCGGGTCCGGCAGCTGATAGCACCCATTAGTGGCTCCACTCTGATCCTCTCTCTCCCGGCCCAAGGGAACCGGTTTTCCCTGCCCTCCCGAGCGGCAGCAGAATCGCAGCAGTTTCGGAGAACGCAATCCGACAGACAGACAAAGCTTTACACAAAAAAAAAAGAAGAAAAAATAAATAAAAGCAAAAGCAGCCTGCAATTAGCGAATTCTCCAATCGAAATTGAGGGCGCAGACTACAGGATACCGTTTAATTAAGACTATTAGCTCGGCTTAATAAATCAATCTTTCTCTATGGATTTTATTGGTTCAATCAACTCTTTCAGCTCTATAATCGGTTTAATCGGCTCTAAAAGTTATATTGGACTTAGAATTTCACTTAGTTCTACCCGCTATATCGACTCTATCTTTTCTAAAATCGGTTCTATCGATTCTATCGATTCTATCAGCTTTATCGGTTCTATCGGTTTTTATCGAGTTTTATCGATTATATTTGTTTTATCCGCTCTATCGCCTCTTTTTAAGGTTTTACGACTCTCTGATTATATTTTAGAATTTAATAAAAAATCAAGGAATTTATATTTAGAAAATCAAGCTAACTGACGCAGAATTATGAATTAGACATCGTATCACAGCATCAACTTAAAGCATTAACTTTTATTTCAATTTGATCGATTTTTAGGTGCGAAATCACAGATTTATGTATGCCAATATTTTTTTTTTTTTTCTTGAGATGAACTCGAAGGTCCCAAAGGTTGGAGCTAATTATTTGGCCAAACGATCCGCTCGATAAAGTCCAGGAAGGAGGCAACGCGTGTGTAAAGACCCGGCGTCTTGGTGGCACAGCCAAAGCCCGAGTTAATAATGCCCACAACAGTGTAGACCCCGTTCTCAATGTCCACCTCATGGATCAGAGGACCCCCTGAATCGCCCTGACAGGCATCCGCTTTCTGATTCTTATCCGCCGCACACATCAGCGAATCGATGACGCCCTCCTTCAGATTCCGAACGGCACCGGGCTGCTCCGAATATGATACATTACACTGGGCCAGAGGCACCAGGTCCAGGGCAGCTCGCAGCAGGATTTTGGATACAACCTTTGCTGTGGGTTAGATTAAAGATTAAACCCCTAAAGAAGATCATAGATCAAAGGTTCCCACACTCACTGGTCACATTCAGGACACCCCAGCCGGCAACAAAGAGCTTGGAATCCAAGGGAGGATCTTTGGTTTCCGTGTTCAGACAAGCAGGACGAATGTTATCGGTCTCGGTGACTTCGTTGGCCAGCTCCAGGATGGCCACATCATTGTACTTGATGTTGGCCAAATAGTTTGGATGTATGGTGACATTACGCTTATAGAGGAGGAAACACCATGAATTACTGTGCTCATAAAATCCAACTCCTTCTTACCACATTGACGTCCACATAGTCCTTGTTCGGCATTTCCACATTCACCGCTCCCAAGCGGACAAAGGCTGGCATAAGGCTCTCCGTGTAGACGCAATGGGCGGCGGTAAGGACAAAGCGCTTGGAGATGAGGGAACCACCGCAACGGAACTCAAAACGATCGAAGGTCAAGTAGGCAATGGCTGCCATGTGGGGATAAACACCGGGATCCACGGGCACACCACCAACGATATGGATAACCAGGCGGTTGGTGTTATTGTTTCGCCGCTGGTGCTCTTCCTGCATCTTTCTGCAAGCTGTTTGACATAAGATAAAATAAATATAATAATAATATAATATAATAATAATAGTTTCCTTTATATCTATAGGGTAGATCTATGTTCTTACCCGTCGCAGCTGGACGGTCTGAAATCACATCGGGAACATCCACACGAACAATGGGACCCCGAGGACGTGGTCTCATTGTGGTTGTAGTGGTGGTGCTGGTGGTGCTACTAGAAGTGGAGACAGTGGTGGCCCTGGTGGGAGGACTATTGAAAAAGAATAAAAATTATTTGTAGGAATTAAGAAATCTGTTTCTGGTTTGTTTTCTTACCCATTTTCACAGCAGGGTTTGGTGGGGCAGCAAATGATCTCGCCCCAGACAGTCAGGCCACAGGATGGAACATCGGCGAGTTGTAAAGCTCCGGTCTTGATGTAGCCATCGATGAAAGGCTCGCAGTCATTGATGGTGCGACAAATTCCGGGTATATTAGAGCTCACCTGGCAGACATCACCCACTGCAAGTTTAAATCAGAAGTTACAAAACGAAACTCCCTCTATTAATGCAAGGAAAACCTACCCTCACCTCCATGAATGGAGCACAAGGTGGCAGCGGTTAAAAGGACGATGAAGAGCACACTTTTTCTGCTTACAGGCAGCATCCTAAAAAAAACTGAAGAAAGTGATTAAGGTTTAGTGATGATTAAATAAGATTAATAAAGAAACTGAAACCCCGTTCCCGCCATTGACTGTCTTTTGATTATATTGATAGTTCTTAATATGAAGTCACCCATACATCATCTATTCTATGTTTGGTTCGGGGTAAAGTCAACCCAAAAAGAGAATTAGATAGTAATTTTTGTATGGAATTTCACCATCTTGCCGAGGACCGAATGATTCAACTTCAGTTACGGGCATTCCGTTCTCACACCTTCATATATATATATTTCTATATTTTTTTTGGGGGGCTTCTGTAATCTAGCTCCTCTGTCACTCATCACTGATATCGAAACCCCCACCGAAACCCGAACAATAATTTCTACTTGACAAACCCGCACTGATCCCGATAAGACGGGGGATTGGCCTGTGTGTTCCCAAATTGATTTTGAGTGGCGAAAATATGTTAGCGGTATATATGTATGTATGTCTAGGTCCTGATGGATCTAGATTTTCTATTTGTAAATATTTTTGTTGTTGCTCCTTATCAATAGGCCTTTGGCACAACCCTTACTATAATGCTCAGGCAGCCGCTGATAACGGGCGACGACGTATCGCTAATTTGAATATGGGAATCGTGGAATGGTGGAATCGTGTGGAATCGTGTGGAATATGAATAACAACAATACAAGCTGGCGGCACACGAGGCGGAGGAGCTGAAGCTAAACCGGTGCCCAGTGGCGGAACGGAGCTAATCGGTTCGGTTTCTTGAATCGTTGGACGCTGTGGCACTAATCACGGCAGAATCTGACCGCTCGGTAAGGCATCGCCTGAGCAACTGCGGCGAGTCCGACAGCAACGACAGCTCCGAATATCATGATCATTGCTCCTCTCTCGCTCGGACCGGTTTCGCCTCTGGCGGCAGCTTTGTAGAATCCGAGCTAGAAGCGATTCAACCCGATCCGAACAGAAGCAGAGTGCCATTGTCATAAGCAAGTAGAATTCATTATGCTACTTTCTGTCGGCGGGTTTAACAAAAAACCAAAAACAAAAAAAACCCCAACAACCCTGACTCAGTCCCCGTCCTGGGTTTGCATCAGGGAAATACTTAATCCCGGCACTCCGGGACTCCAACTGCAGATGTTACCTAAGGCTGGCTTACAACTGGAATTACAAGTGTTTAATTTATGCGTAAACACACGAGATGTGCATATATTGTCGAGATATATTTAGAATGCTTCACGAACTGTTTATTTCCGAGTTGGCCATTATATCAACTGGAAATAAATTTAATAAATAAAAGTGAAGACCTTAATCAGGTCAAGAAACACTTGAGATACCGCTATATCGATGCTCGTAATGCTCATCAGTATATATTTGTTGCTAAAAAAACTTATATCTTATATAATCATTACTTTAAGACTAATATACATTGAGGTTTACAGTATTTTGGCATACAACGTTTCACATTGGTATCTCTCTCACACTTCAACTGGCTCGGCTCTTTGAGGCAAAGTACAGTCAGACTGACCAGTGTGGCCATGTGCTGGTGCTTTGCTTCTCCTGCCAGTGTGACCCTGCTGCTTAAGCTAAATCTAAGCTTTTCTTTAATTTACCCTATCCTATTGGGCCCTAACTTAAACTAGATGACTACTGCTGGGCGAGGCTACAATTCCCGCTGCTCCTGTTCGACAAATCGCCTGAACTGCTGACTTAGGAGACTCGTAAAGTACATGACTCGACTCTCGCAATCGGCGCCCGTGGGCGTGGCAATCCCCAAAACGCAGCGACTGCCTCCGGGTCGCACCAGGTGAAGAACACTGCCCACAGAGGCGGGACAGGGGGCGCAGGTGCTATCGTTGGAGAAGCGCTGCAGGGCAAGCTCACCGCCCTCCGGCGACATGCAGAGGTGTATGGCGCCCAGCTCCTTCACGCCACCATAGTTGGGCAGATCCTCGCAGGCCCAGTTGGGGCGCAGTTGCATGGGCAGTTCGTACAACGGGCAATCGGTGGCTGAAAGAGATTAGGGATTAGGATGGTTAGCAGGAGTCACTTAATCTTAATCTCAATCTCAAACCCACTTACCTTCGCCCTTGCCCCAGGCCACGGCCACCAGTCTGCCGCTCACCTGGAGCCGCGTCAGCTCGAATTGGCTGCACATGGGAGCCAGGCTCACATTGGCCGAACCCTCCTGGCCCAAACGCAGGGGATCCTGCAGCCGGATTAAGGCCAGATCCTTTTGGAATTGAGCCAGACGCTGAAAGGGAAATATAAAATTTTTAAGCTAGAAATTATGTTAAGTTTAGACTTTCCTGAGACTCACCGCAATGTCCGCCAAATAGTCCTCATCGACGTCCACGTCCCGCATGTCAGCCACCCCGAAAACCGCATGACTGGGTCGCTGACAGCCGGCGGCGCTGAGCAAAAGCTGCGGGGTCAGCACCAGGGCGGAGCAATGATGCAAATGTCCGTCGAAGGCGGCATTCGGATGAGCCAAAGCGGCCAGATGACGGTAATGAGGCAACAATGCATCCGCTCGGGCAATGGCCGCGGCCTCCTGGGGATCCGGCTGTGACTTAGCCTCCGAGGAGCCACCAGGCACTCCCAGGCGGGTATCGGTTTTGCGCGGCGCCAGCGGTAGGTTAAGGGGACAGCAGATGATCTCCTCGTGGGTTCCATCGCGGCAGGTTGTGACATCCTCGTCCCTCAGGCGGCCCTGCCACAGGAGCGTGTCTACGCTGGGGCAGGCGGATACGCCGCGGCACTGGCCCTCGTACAGCGGAGCAATGCACTCCGCTCCCACGGAGGTATCCCGAACGATGACGCTATCACGGGTAGGCCGCAGCGGACTGGGTGTCTGGACATATTCGCGATCGGTTTGAAAGATGGACAGCCAATCGTCGTCATTGTTGACAGCGGAAGAAGGAGTCGGAGTTGGAGTAGGAGCAGGTGTAGTAGTTGTTGTGGTAGTGCTTGTTGTTGTGGTTGAGGTAGTAGATGTCGTCGTGCTGGATGCATCATCAAAGCGCACGGGACTGAAGGCATCCTCCACGGGACAGCAGATCTTCTCGCTGCGACTGGTAAAGCCGCAGTTCATGACGGTCTTGATGGTCAGCCTACCCTCTCGGAGATGTGAGGACAGGGTCTCGCAATCCTCCAGGGCCTGGCAGCGGCTGCGGTAGCTCTCCGTGGGACAGGGGTCACCCACTGCAACGGGCATGGGTCAATGTCAAAAGCGTATTAATTAAAGCACTTAAGTTGAATTGGAATATATTATAAAGAATTCTAAAAAAAGAGGCTATAGTCATAAATAATATATTAACTGGGTATAAAATAATGAAGCCGAGAGTCCTCTCTTTGCCGGCTCATGCATTGTACAAAAAATAATAATAACTCGTAATTAATATGTAATATCTAATCAGATATATCTAGTATATTTATCAAGAAAGCTCATAGGAATCTATACAAATCAAGCAGAGATTTTTTATATTTATAAGTTTTTATTTAGATATTTTTAAGTTTATAGCTTACGCACCCTCCAGGCTGTAGTAACCCCGACAAAGGCCCAGACAGAGGCTGGACAAGATCAGGGCTGATGCGAAGCCCGACTCGCCGCGTCGTAACATGGCTCGTGGCGATCAATCTCGTTGCCAATGTTGGTTGCTGCTCTTGTTATTGGCTCACTATCGTTTATTTATTAATTTGTATTTCGTTTTTTGTTGGTGTTTCGCTTCAAGTTTCCCTCCTCCGATATTGGGACCGTTCAACGGCGCTGCTGGCGATCAACTAACAGCCGGAATCGGTGATGATTCTCAGAGCATAGCGATCGATCCAGAGCTGGAGGCTGGCTGTTCTCCCTCCAACTGGTTCACCAAACCATCGCTGAGAGAGAGATCGAAACAGAGAGAAAGAGAGCAAGCTTCGAGCTTGGCTTTGGGGCTTCCAACATGCTTGGAGGAGTTAGTCACTGTCAGTCGAGAGGGTTTGGGAGAAACCCCGGGTAGGGAGAGAGTGCTCCAAGTGGGGGGCGTGTCGCTGATGAATCGAATCATGGATAAATAAATATATTAATTAAAAGTTACCACCTCAAGGCATTATGACATGGGCTTCCTCTGCTCCTCACTCTCTAGGAAAGTACAGTACTTACCAATGTGGCCAGTTCTTGGTAATGTCGCCAGTGTGACCGTTCTGTTAAAGTTAATTGTATCATAACCTATTATTATATTATAATTTTTATTTACATCGAATAACTAATTTGCTTTGCCTATAAAGTTGGCAATCTCCGCTCCGATCAATCTGGTATAGTATAGCCTTGATCCGGAAACATGGCAATTGCTGCTGGTGGGTGTGGCCACTCCGGCTACACAGATGCCACCGCCCGGCAGGACTGCATGCAGCACACTGCCACTTCCCCGCAAGCATGGGACACAGGTGCCGGGTTCGGCCTTTCGCGGATTTATGGGATTCACACAGAAGTGGGTACGGTAACCGATGCCCTCGACCCGGATGTTCCTTTCCACATTTGCGCAACCGCTAAATTCACGCAGCGACACTTCCATCTTGAACATATCGCAGTTCGTGCCTGATATAAAAATATTTTTAATAGAGTATAGGAAAAGAAGAACTGCATACGGAACATACCCGGTAGTTGGGAGTGGCCTACGGCCACCAATTTCTGGGCTCTGTCGAATTCCGGCTGAGTACAGATGTGGGCCACGAACTCGTTGCTGAAATTGCCTCTTAGCTTGAGCAGAGAGAGGTCATTTCTGTAGTTGCGGTTGGAATAATCTTCGGAATCGTACAGAATCTCAAAAGAACCCTGGTAGGGCTTTTGGATGCCGAGACGAGCGTAATTGGGTGACTTATACGCATCCGGTGATTCTCCGCAAAGGGCGGAGGTCAGCACCAAGTTGGGCCGGACCAGCACGGCTGTGCAGCGGTAGATATTTTGGTCAAGAGTCGTTTGTTTGAGGAAACTCAGTGCTACTACGTGGCGATATTTTCGGACATCGGACTCGGAAAGATTTGGAAGCTTGCGCCTCTGCACGACATAAGAACTTTGGTGTAAGCTGGTATGCTGAGATGGTTGGTCGGGACAGCAGATGATCCCTTGGTCCCTATTGCAAAATTCGAATTCCTCCTGCTCCCCGATGGTGAGACAGGTCTTCGTGCAGTGACTTATTGGCTTATTGGAGCAGAGAGCCCCCTCTGTGGGCAAGCAGATGGATAAAATATCAATTAGAGATTAAACTTCTCACACACAAATACCAAACCTTCTAAAAAACTACCTTCCTGGGCCCAGGCCGAGAGCACAGACAGCGCCGTCAGCAAAATACGCAGTCGCCAAGTCATGGTGTAGCCACTCTCAGATTCGGCACAAAACTAATTGACATTGGAGCTATACAGTATGTGTATGGATCACGTTAAGTCGGGCTTTATCAGCTTCTACACAATCTTAAAAAAAAGTATAATAAAACAGAGGTCGTCATAATCCTCAAAATAAAATTCAAATATTTAAAGAACAAGAGTGTATTTAATGGCTATTAAATTTTATTATTTTTGTACAGATTTAAAAGGAAAAGTTATAAAAAAGTAAGATGTGTAACGCCTTTACAAGACAGAGGCAGGCTTTACAGTGCCCCCTCTTTCCCTCTGACTTTCTTCTGGTATCGCTATGGCGTTACTCATCTTATTCACAAACTGAAACAGCTCTTGTCACATCTCCTTGATCCTCAGTTGTTTATCCAACTCCATGGTGTTATCTAGACACATCACATGAAGTCCGAACATTCTTTCAATTAGCCGGGAACTAGGATGACGCAGTTGTTTAGGCCGGAGAAACCTAACCGGGTAATACGATAAGACCCTCCCCAGTCACCTCGCCTAGCCCTCGTCGATGCGATGGAGAATCATATAGACTATATACCATACCATTCCATATGTATGTATGATTGCTGTTTACTTTCAGTTGTGATAAGCGAAACAATTTTTTGTGGATTTGCACAGGAATCTGTTTTCATTTTTTGGTCTTTAATATGCGTAGGTCTAGGTCTAATAATACTCTCGAGGATTGGGGGGCGAACAGGGCTGGAGTTCATGATCACAGTTGGGTTCCGAGCGAAACTTTATTGTTGCTGAAATTGAGTTCTAGGAGAAGATCAAAGAGAGCAGAGAGCTAGTATCCGTAGATGAACGTCTCGTAGACGAAGCTGCGCGTCAGGTTGGAGGTGAGCAGGATCTCGGCATTGGTCTGGCCAATGCCACCCTTGGTTAGATATCCACCGGCATCGTCTGCCGTCATGTCCACATACACCTCGATGCAGGTGAGCGTTACACCGGTACTGGCTCCGGCCGGATAGCTCATCATCACCTCGATGTCATTGGCACTCGCAAAGCTCTCGTCGTCGTAGTGATTCACAATTAGTCGGTCGCCTGCGGAGATGTTTCTTGGGTGAGTTCGGGACTTCACTGAGCTCCAGTCACTGCTGCTTACCCGAAGTGCGCTCCCCCGAGGAGAAGACAATGTTGCCCTTGGAGTGCTTCACCTTGTTCATCTCCTGAAGCTTCACATCCGGATTGAGGCTGGTGTAGCGCGTCTCATCCGTCACCGGTGTTATGTCCGTGTAGTAGAGATCGCTGGCCCGGGCGTGTGGCAGTCCTGAAACGTTGGCCGATGCGAAGCCCAGCACCAGGCAGATAACCAGCAGCATTCTCATTAAAAAAAAAAAAATCACACACGCTCAGAGATCCACAGAATAAAAAAATAAATAAATAAGGAAAGAAATGATGACCGAAGTTTTAAAACCCGGAATCAAGGGGTTGGATGGCTCTTTCTAAATGCACTATACGGCCGCTTTACGGATTTTGGCTTGTGCCGGGGACTGTGTACCGCTTTTATACGGCCTCCCTTATCGGCGGTCACTCCCTCGATAAGGCTGGCCCGACAACTCTGAACGATAAGCCTCGGAAATGGCCATGTCAGTTTCGGCAGGCCGCACTTAGCCCGCACTCAGAGACGTAGCCATTAATTGGCTATAATTTTTCGATCAGTTCCTATAAATAGGCCTGGCCAGCTTACACTAATCGGCAGCGGCCATATCGCTTGCGTACATCGATTTGTTACGCCTTGTTTACCCAGTATGTAGAGTATTCAGGCACCCAGCAAAAGCGTAATACTCGACGTCATCGTTGGTACTCACACTTCCGTCTCCTCTTGGCGGAAGGCTTCCCCCACTTGACTTATCTGTTACGTGTCCACGATCAATTTCCGCGAACAGTGCTGGTCAAAAGTACACAACTTTTGTGGGAAATTTCCATTAATTCTATAAGATATAGTGGTTTGATCCTTACTGTTTTGACATATGTACGTATATACATATATATATTATAAATGCCAACTGAAAAGTTTCACCTAGTTCGAAAACCATCTCTCTCACTCTCTCACTTTCTGTAATGAAAAGATGATCACAATTCATCGATCTTTCACAAATAATAAATGTGTTAGTGGTGGTTGATTTTTTTATATTAAATTGAACTGACGAGTAGAGAAAATTTTAATGTATTTTTTGATGAATCATTAGTGAACAATTGATGAACATTTATTTCTCTTGCACTCCCCTGTCTAAACAAAAGATACGGGTTGAATCTTGGCTGCTGAAAGATTGACGAATCATTGATGAATAGTCAATGAAATGTTGATCAGTATTTTGATGAATTATCAATGAATAATAAAATAATATAAATAAATAATGAGTAATAATAAGAACAGACGAAAGTCGCAGCAGCTATGGCTGATAATTAAACTCTAGCTTAGTGAAAATAAATTAACAGTTTATAAAAATTCTTTAAATTTTTGGTCTAAAACGTTGATGAAACATTGATGAATATAAGACTGACGAGAGTCTAGTACAGGCCCATGTTAATATCAACAGAAATTTTATATGGAAATTCCTCGATGCTTCATAAATAACATGCTGATGAGTTGCTGATGAATTGCTGATGAGTTGCTGATGAATTGCTGATGAATTACTGATGACTGGCATAGCAGGTTGAAGTTGTGGTAACGCGCTCACTGTCCCCAAAACGATTCGATTGCTCCTGGGACGCGTGTTTGCTTGTTATTCGAACGCTGGCTGGCAATCTTGGCCTTGATATGCATATTGGCGCACAATGGCAAACAATCTAATGAGCAAATAAAGCCCTATCTACAAAGTCAATTGCCTGTCTACGCAACATAACATCATCGCCAGGGACAGGGCCATGGCCAGGGCCAGGGCCACGGGGAGTTGCTAAATCAATTCTTAACTGGCTGACTGACGTAGGTATATACATACATAGTTATAGTTATTCAATTGAAACTAATAATTGCTGCTTGTGGCGGAGAAAGTACCCCAGCGGTTATTCCCTTGCAGCTTCGGAAGCACTCAAACGAACTCATGACGTTGTGATTCACGGGGGGAATTCCTATTGAAGATTTGACTAGATAGCAAACACAAAAAAAATAACAGCAAGGGTGTAAATTTAGAAAAACAGCTGAGCACAGTGCGTCAGAAATGGAATTTATGACACTGGCTCCGGTTCCGACTCGGGTATCTCACACCCTCCATGAATCGGAATCAGATGCAGGTGAGTGCCGGTCCCAGATTTATGGCTCCTGGCCTTTATGTCATCGGCATTTCGAGTGGAAGGCGCGTGAGCGACGAAAACAATTTGAAATTACTGTAGATTAGCCTAGCCCCTGGGGGATGATATATGATATGCCATTATCCCAAGAGTTTGCACAGAGAGAAAATTGTGGAGAAAATATCAGACAAAGCTACGAAGTTAAACACGATCCCTTGCTTAATTAGAGTCACAGATGTTCGTATATATATTTTTTGTAAATTGGAGCTTTTGGGATGCAGTTAACTAGTATTGCCTAGAAGGTAGTCCTAGTCCTTCTGGCCGTAGTACTGAGCCTGGTAGGAGAAGTTCTTGGTGCTGCCGGCCTCCAGCACAATGGAGATGAAGCGCTGGCCAATGCCTCCGGCAACCACGTAGGCACTGCCATCGACAGAGTCCTGGGTGCACACGATCTCCACGTAGGACACAATGGCGGCTGTGCCTTGTTCCGGGTAGGTAAGCTGCATGCTCACATCCTGTGCTCGGGGATACTCGAAGGTGTCGGCTGCCTGGGCCACCAGTTGGTCGCCTGAAAGTATGCAGGGATTTCTTTATTAGATGGTTGACTCACAACGAAGTCTACTTGTCGGCGGACTCACCAGGAATACGGGCTCCCATGTTGTAACGCAAAACCTGGCTGCCAACGCGGGTCTGTTTCTCCATACGCCGAAGCTGCACTCCCGGATGCTGGGCAGCAAAGGCACGAATATCCTTAACCACCTTGATCTGATGCTGGCGGGCACTGCTATCCACGGGCAGTGTTCCGGCAGCTCCTTGGGCCACAAAGCAGCCCAGCAAGGCAGCGGAAAGCAGGATCAGGCTAAGCTTGCACATCTTGGATAATAGGGAAAGGAAGTATATATCGGCAATCACGGCTGCTTGGAAGTCACAGAATGATGGCCAAGGTTTGGCTCCCACTCATTTTTATACCGTCTCGAGTCTTATCTTGCGCCCATTGCCAATTTCGAGTGGCACAGGTGACAACGTCTAATCCAGGACGGGAAATGGAGCTCCACTGATTGCGGGAATACCCTGCCTAACTCGGCGGGCCTTTCGCTCACGCTTTTCCCGCTTGCTGTGTCTTGGAAGAGGGCATCTACCCGCTGTTAGGGTAACAATAATAACACTGATAAGAGCTTCTTTCCACTTCACTCAATTAAATTGAACAATTTCGGTGTTATTGCGCTCTCGGATCTAATCATCCCGCGCCCCTCGGCGGCTGTGTCGGAAGATAACACGGCTTCCATGTGGGAGTCAACAATAACCAGTGGACTCTATTCCTCTGGCAAGATAGTTCTTGTTGATTAACGCCACCCTGGGACGGGAAAGGATTGACGGACGTGACACCTGCGGTGGCGTTCCTGCCAGAGGGACGGACGGGCGGACGACAGCATGATCAAACTGGGAGGAGAGCTTCCCGGAATCTTATCGCCAGCGGACTTCCCTGGAAGTGGGCCATCGAAGCAACCGATGCCCCAGCCGTCGTCGATATTGTTGATTTGATTAAACAATAAGTTCTGAATCATATGCTCAAATTGGGAAACACTTCAAGTTCAATGCGCTATAGAAGAAGTGGGGTCCATTTACAATGACATCTCGCTTGTAGAGATCCGGGTTAGTGTAAAGTGGGAGATTTATATACTTTCATAGATATATCGAGAGGAATTTGACCTATATAATATATAGAAAAAAATATCAAGCTTAGATTAAAGCCGAAATACCGTAAAATTTCATTTATCGAAAATTTTAAACATTGAAAAAATCGCATTTAGCTTTTTAGTATCGAAATTGTCAATATACATATAATAAATAAATAAATCTTATATGATATATATTCAAAATGATATATCGACGAAAATACCGACAAGTTGATATATCGAAATAAAAATGTATAGAAATTATGGCATTTAGCCTTTAAAATTTCGATATTTTTGTACTCTATGAATCTGGCACAATATCATATTAAAAATATAATAATGAAATGTTTCAATATCAAAAAATATTTAACCTCAATTTATATTGATTTTTTATAAAAAAAATTTAAAATACTTGTATTACAGGGCAACATATTGAAAATATCGTAAACTATGATATAACAGAATAAAATCGCATTTTTTTATCGAAAAATGTCGATTAATATAATATGTATTTAATTTTAATATTTTTCTGATAGTTTAATCAAAATATATATTAATATTTTTAAAATATGGATATAATTTCAATAGAACCTTATCAGTTCCTTTTTAAACTCGTTTTGTGTTTTTTTTTAAACAAAAAATCTCCGAAGCTTGGTTTTTAGAATACAAAAAGTACTGGTATTTTACATTATTCCTGCAAAAAAATACTTCCCAAAATGTTAATCTTAGTTACTTTTTAATTTTACGACGTTCGAACATAAAGTTCGCCTTGAAATGCCCATATATATGTAGTCGATCCCAACCATGAACGAAAATGAACAACAGCAGGGGGGTTTACAAGATAAAGTGTTTAGAAAACGTGTTTATTTCTATGCTATTATTCAGACTTATCGATAACTCTAGAGTTACATTTGAATGTAAAAAATATTGTTTTCAAAACTCCAACCCCCGCAGCGCACTAGCAACGATCATTAGTTATAATTACCGGGTATACAGAGAGCGTTACGGAAAACAAGAAGATTAAAACGTATAAGAAAAAAAAAACACTTGAATTTGGATCCGATGAGGCGAGTCCCGGAGAGCTCCGCTCCGCTTTAGAGACTCGCTTGGATCGGATTGGATTGAATTGGAATGTGGCAGCATTGAAACTTAGCTAAGGTTAGTTGGGAGTTGCAGGAATACAGGCTAAGGTTAGTACATTGATTTTGTGTTGGCAATCATAAAGCAAAACACGTTCTTAATATCATCATCATCATCATCTATTGCACTCGATTCGCTGACGACTGACTCGGTCTCCCTCTCATTCGCGTTCATCCTATAACTATCGCACTGTCTCACTCAATCGCACGAACATAACAAGGGCGGGCGGCATGGAAATCCCCTGAGCCTGAATCCGGTCCTCCTTTATTTTAATAAACTGAACACTAAGGGTATGAGATTCTTCGATTGAAATATATAGCAATAAATATCTGGGAATGTGATGTATTTTTAATTTTGTTTGATAATAGTTTTGATGGCGTAGATTTAATTTATTTAAAGATTTACAATCTAGACAAAGACCCATCTGTCGTTACGAAATTGTTGTACAAAATCGAAGCTCCTACCAAAGATCTAATAATAACAAGACGAGTAACGCTACTCATCTTATTATTATTACGAGTAACGCTAGTCATTTTATTATTATTAATCTTTGTTCCTACCAAGCTTTAATAATATCATTGCCGATTTTTTGACATTTAATGCCCTGTGGCTTGGGATTTCCATGGGTCCGTCACAGTGCCTGTGTACAGTGCGTTACAAAAATGCTTACATCTGTACGGTTTCTTTTGTTTTTTTCTGTTTGCGTTACAAATCCAACAACAATTCCTTTTCTCATTTTCACTAAATTGCTTTTGTCTAAAATATCGCCCCTTGCCCTGGCTGAAACCCTTGTGATCCATCTTCTTTTGATCCTCCTGCTGCTCGTCACCTTCCTCCTTCTTCTCATTCTGCTTGTGCTCGCTCTCCTTTTCGACTGGACTTACCAGTGTGGGCGTATCTCCTTGAACCACCACTGCTGGTAGCTATCATTGACATCACAGTGGCCCAGGGCCAACTGCTGGGTGGCCGGATGCAGGGCCATGCACTTCTTGTGGACGCGGTGCATGAGATGCTTTGTGTGCTCGTTGTACTGCCAAGGACCATCAACAGTGCCCAGCCGACAGACGGCCAACTTGATGCCCTGCCGATCGGCCTCCACGCAGCGCTCGCCCACGCCCAACTGTCCAGCGGCATTGAGCCTGACCAGTTGATTATTTCCGCCGCCATGGCAGTAGGTGAGACCCATAATGGCCGGCGGCTGGTGGCCCATGGAGTCCAGACAACCATCGGAGGCCACCGAGCGGAGCTCGCCCCAGTGTAGATTTGCCGGCAGGCCGGGGAACTTGTCATACACATCGTAGGCGATGTGATCCATGAACCACTGGAAGCTCTTGCAGTTAAGGCGCTTCTTCAGCGCCAACTGCTCACTGATGTCGCCCATGTCCAGGTAGCGGGCCAGCGGCTCGCGCGTATAGAAGTACTCCTTGTGCGTGTCGTCGAACCAGGTCTCAATTACACGCTTGTAGTTGATCGTGATCAGTGGGCCCTTCTTCTTGCTGGCCAACTTGCCAAAGTTGTAGGGCATGAAGCCGCGATAGACGTGACCAACCCGAGAGCAGGGCACCCACTCGATGCTGCCGCCGCACTGCCAGATCTTGAAGCTCAGTTCGAAATTCTCACCGCCCCAGACCAACAGGCCCGGATCATAGGCTCCAAGCTCCAAGAAGTATTCCCTGTTAATGGCAAACAGGCCGCCGGCATGTGTGGGACTGCGATAGGGCTCGGAGTTGTGGGGCCGGCGTCGCTGTTCCCGGCGCGGCACCTCGTTCTCCTTGTACAGCATGCCCCACTCGAAGATGCCGCGGAAATGGTTATCCGTTCCGTACACCGGCCTGTACTCAAAGTTCTTGTGATCGATGCCATCGATAATGGGCACGGTCATCACAGTGCGATCCCGGTAAATGGGCGCCAGCAGGGGCGGCAGCCAGTTGATGTTCACTTCGCAGTGAGCGTCCAGGAACACGATTACCTCACCTGCGAGTGGGATAAAATATATTAGCAGGGTTTCAAAAATGTAATAAATAAAAGATGGTAAGCTTAATCACAGAGTGAAAGCTGATGAAGAATCTTAAATGATGGTCTTATCACGTTTGGTTTCTTAATCATTTGATATTTCACTTCTTGATGCTGATTTACAGAGTTCACCAAACGTGGGATTTGATCATTTGGAATTTTTTCACTGATTTTATCGTTTGATGAAAACATCTATAAGATTTTGCAAATAATTTACGTTACAACACGTTCGTCGACTCTATGTTATAATGATTTAATATAAGATTACCAACTGCGTGGCTCTATGACTTCGTTTCCTCTTAAAATACACACCTGTTGCCTCCATGGCTCCCCTGGATCGTGTCCGGATGAGGCCTTCGCGCTCCTTGTTCCTAATCACCTTCACCAGGCCCTTGAACTGCAGCACATACTCATCCAGCTTGGTTCTCAGGTTCTCCTTGTCGGAGAAGTCGTCAACGAGTATGATTTCGTGCAGCATGTGCGAGGGCGAACGATCAATCACCGAGTGAACGGTGCGCATGAGTACCGAGAAGCCTTCGTTGTGAAAGACAATGATCACGCTGGTGCGTGGCAGATCGAAGGGATAATCCCAGTGTCGGCACTCTTCGAGTCTCGTGTCCCGCACCGAGCGATGCATTGAGATCTCGTCGGAGCAGGCAATATTCATGCCGTACTCCATCTCGGAGGCATCGGCCACATTCTTCTTATCCGGCGTCAGGTTGTGGGCCTCGCCATTCTCCCCGGGGCCGCTGCGTGGCTGGGGGTCTTTGGGCTCAAAGTTGCCAAGGCCTGCAAAAGGGGAATATATTGGATATTGTAAAAATGAGCGAAATGCAAATGTGCGTGTGCAAACCTAAAGCAATTGTTTAAATATTATGCTAACTTTTGTTTGTATACCCTCGTTGAATGTATTATAATTAAGGAATTGACTGGGCAGCGATAGCTTTAGAGTAATTAATTAAGTTCATTAAATAAAATGAAAAGAATTTAAAAATTTAATTAGTTTGTAAGGCCCAGTATTGCTTTATTCTTGTATAAAGCGCTAAATTTACTTAAAAATTATATTAATTGGCTAATGTTTTGAAATAGACACTAAAAAGAGCATTTAATGAACAAAACTTAGGCGAAATATATATATTTTTCCCTTTGTGTTCAGTTTTTAAGCACTTTTAAGCCCTTTTACGATAATTGCATATATTAAATTTTTATTAAACACTCGTAAATGAGCCGTTATTGATATTTTAAACGATAGTAGCTGGGTTTTAATATTAAAATTGAGCTTCTGTGACTAATAAGTAGAAAAATGTGGCTAAATATGAAAAGAAAAAAAAATGACTAAGATAAAATAAATAAATAATATCCTCAATAATAGTAAATTGGTAATAATTCACCTTTCAAGCCAAAATATGGCCATGAGGCTCTCAATTTCTATATATTCTTGGCAGAAAGGCTTAAGCGTAGCTGAGATTAATCTCGAATTCAAGAGACTAAGATATGTCATGCATGATCTGAGGCTGCCGGAGTGAGCTACTCACCATCAATCAGCTTGGGAACCTCCCGCGGACGACCCTCCATGCGGCGGTGGGCAAACTTGGGGCCACCGAAGCGCGAGTGGTATGCCTCCTGGACGCGCTTGTGATGGTCGCTCCAATTGGCCAGCAGATAGAGCAACGGCAGGAGGACCAGCAGGCACAGGGCCATCCGGCAGATCCGCCCGCTGCGGATGTTGCTCACGCGCATCTCTCGCTCGCTGCTGGCTTGTTGCCTCTCTCTCTTGAAACTCTTTCTCCGCCTCTTCGTGTGCGCTCCTCTTCAAGCCTCACTCCTTCCCGCTGCGGCTATGGCTATCCGATTCTGTTGACGTGTCTAGCGGCCAAAAAGAAGAAGAGCCCGAACGAGAACAAGAACAAAAGAGGCAGCGGCGCTCAAAGAATATTTGGTTCAAATGCCGCTGCTGCTCTGCTGCGGCGCTGCTCGGGCCGAATAGCTGGTTGCGGGTGCGAGCGGGACGGGGCGCCAGGTGATCAAAGCGGCTGCCGATAATGACAAGTGCCGTTGCAGCAGCCGTCGAATGTATTTGCCAATTTGGCTATTTGCGAACCGAACGGATATTGAGGGCGCTTGCCGGCTGAACGCGCCGCTGTCACAGAACAATTGCGAGTACAGGTGCACGAATTTTCGCGGTGCAAACGTAAACAAAAACGGAGAAATAGAGCTGGGATACTATCAATGGCAATATCGATGTATCGAATTTTTGCCTTTCTGAGCAACCATCGATAGTGCCACAAAACTATCGATGGATGCTCTGAAAGGCAAAAATTTGATACATCGATAGTGCAATCGATAGTATCCCAGCTCTACAGCAATCAACGTTAACATTAAGCACTGGGATTATTTGGCATAGCCTGACATTAAAACAAAACTTGACGTTGGTTGCAGAATTTGCAAAGTTTCATTCAAATACATACATACTCATGTAGCTTTCAAACTGCATAGAAATGGACAGACAGTAGTGATGCAAAAACATCGATAGTCAATACATCTTTGTTTTCAACATCGATGTTTCAAAACTATAATGTTTATTCTATAAAAATTGCCATAAAACTGCCATAAATTTCATTTTCCCCACTAGGCTCCCACGGTGAATATCATTTTCACCACTAGGCTCGTGCGGTGAATTTCATTTTTGGTTTCAGCGTCACCGTGACATAAATATGCACGATATATCGATACTATACAATTTTCGCAATGAAAACATCAAAAATAACGAATGGCGCGACCATCGATAGCTTCCCAGCTCTATATTGCTGCGTGGAAAAAAGTGTATAAAAAATGCTTTGATATTTTCTTGATTTTAGTTATTTTATTTGTTATACCTTAATAATTAAGATTACATTTTGAACTTTAGTTTTTAAACTGTGTACATTTACAGTGTTATTTACTACACTAGTTTTCGAAGTATTAGCGAGTTTCATAGATGCCAGCTTTTAGCTGTGGCTCTGCCTTTCGTTATCGATGACTGCCAATCGAATAGGCGGGCAAATTGGCGTAAAATAACGTGTTTTTATTTTAACAAACTTTTATTTTCAACTGATAAGCAGGAGTGTGAAAAGTTCCAAAGATTAATTGAGGTCACCCTTAGCCTACTTGCCTTCCTATCGCCGTTAAAAGTTTCTTGGCCAACAATGGTTATTATTTTTGCATCATCCGCAGCGATAAAGGAATGCAGTGCCCCTCTTCGCGTTCCGCCGCTGCTCTTAAACGTAAAGTTAAGTAGAGTTAAGTAAAGTTGGGAGTCAGGAGCGGGCAAAGGGGCTGGTAGTGGTGGTGGTAGTGCGTTAAGTAAAGTTAAGTACGATAATCTCAAGTTTGCAATTGCACTGGCAATTTGTTTGTTATCTCCGCCTCCGCCGTCGCTACGTCCACAGTTTTCCCTCTTCGCCCTATTCGGGCTCTTGTGGAAAACATTTTCCCCGAGTATGAGCTATTTGCATAAGCGCACTGGCGGAAAGTTACACAGCAGTTGGTCATAAATGTAACAGCCTTAAAAAAATATCTTTAAAAAATCTTACAAACTTTTACGTAAACATTTTTCGACAAAATTTCGATAGCTTAACTTGTAATTAGAAGAAAAATTTGAAAGACATTTAGGTTTTTAATATAAGAGGTAATTTTTTAGTTAAAGCATTATAATTTCTGAGTAATTTCTATTTCTGGTGTTCCAGAAATTCATTTGCACCTCTAAAAAATATTCATAAATCTATTAAAAAGCAAAAAACATAATTAATAAGTAAAGTAACGCTACCTAAGACTATTGTTCTTTCCCAGCAAATGAGCTCTATTTTCTATTTTTGCAGTGCAGATAGATCGCTCGGTGGTGGCTCCTAGGGATAGTCCGATATGAGTGCAAATTGCTATGGCTTCCATTTGGCATGCACTCATTTGGGTTATCTGCTCGGCCACTTAATAAACTTAATGACTCTCGAAGCCTTTGGCTGCGCGCAAGATTTTGCTGCTCGGTAAATGGCCTAAAAGCGCTCCAGTTTTTGCCAGTTCTTGCCACTTGCCAGGTCCTCCGCCTGCTGCTTCCTGC
This sequence comes from Drosophila truncata, assembly GCA_008042515.1. Taxonomy (NCBI): domain Eukaryota; kingdom Metazoa; phylum Arthropoda; class Insecta; order Diptera; family Drosophilidae; genus Drosophila; species Drosophila truncata. The sequence continues at coordinate 2,121 of VNJQ01005312.1, read as the reverse complement.
TCCCTGCTCCCTGCTCATCCGCTCTAGCTGCGTTCCTTTGACAGCGGCAGCGTTGTCCTTGGCAGCCGTCGTCCTGAAATGAAATGAATGAAATCGCGAAATACACGCGTAAGCGCTTCAAAGGTTTTGGATCAACTGCATCAAAGTTATAATTACTTGAGGCCACATTCAAATGACGGGGACCTCAAAAGCTAACATGTTCGGTTGACTGAATCTGTGGGATCACACTGTCCTCAAAAATGATGTTCGAAAAATGGGGTTAAAAAGTATATATAATATTTATTAATAATAATAAATTATATTATAAAGTTAATAATGTTAAATTTTTAATATATATAAAATCTTATTACCAAAGATTATTAAGCGGATTATTTAATAATGAACTAAAATAAATAAATAGCGAATGTTTTCTGCTATATTTTATATATATTTCTTTAACAATTTTAGCAAGCAAATATCCTTCTGCTTGTAGTCGGCACTTGATTTTAATTTCGGTGCATGATACGCATGGCATGTCCTCTGTGTGCAAGGATAATCAGATTCACCACTGACCATTCCGGCTTCATTTCTTCCGCCGCTGCTCCTTTTTCCAGAAACTCGCTTTCGCTGCCCCTTCCGTTCTCATTTGGCTTCGGAGGCTGCTGCTCCTGCTGCTGCTTTTGCTGCTGCTCCTGCTGCTGCTTCTCCTGCTCCTGTCCCTGCTCCTTCTGCTGCTGTCCCGTGTATTAATAAAGGGTCCTTGCTACAAGTTTCACTTTGCGGATTATTTTGATTTGGTGCATGTGCCGCCTTTTTGTGTGTGGGTGTCTTGTGTTTCTCCTCAGGAATCGTGTTTTCCGAGCATTCGTTTTTCATGTCCCCCCCCGGAGAACTGTGCGAAATTATTGCGGTATGAGGGACGAATGTAAAATATTTTATTGCCCTGTTGTTCGCCGAGATTGAGGTGGTGGCGGGATCCTTCAGGAGAGAGCGGAGGGAGCAGCACTAGACCACCAGTTGAAGTCTTAAAAGAGGAACATTGGGCCAGGGACTCATGGAGTTAAGTTAAAAGTTTGAAAGGTTATTGTATATTTAAATATAAACAAGAAGGGAAGCTAACTTCGCCTTACCGAAGTTTATATACCCTTGCAGATTGCAAATTAACTTTGTAATTAAAAACGAAATTCTAAGATAACATTGAATGGCCGAAACTCAACTTTCATGAAAATATGTTGAGAAACAGCGGAGTTACAATTTTTTTTCGAAAATTTGGCCGATCATGCCTATGCTCCCGATTTTTCCTATGGCAGATATAGGATATAGTCGTCCAATTTTTATGAAATTTAATAGGAAATTCTTCTACCAAGGATTGTAACATTTTCAGTGCAAATTTATAAATTTCTTAAATTCAGATACCAGGCGGACAGAACGCAGTAGCAAGCGACCGAAAACTGGTATAAAATGTTATAAAAACTTTAGCCGAGTTTCGAACCGAATACTGTAATATAGCTAGATGATCATCTCTAATACAGCTAGAAATTCATGAAGTAACGGTGCCTGAATAAGGGGAAAGCAAAGAAGCTCTATGATTGGCCAATGCAAATGTAAACAAACAGCGGCCATTATTAAAATTTGGAAAGAACCGTTACAAGCAGGCTGCATTAATAGTAAACAGCTGATCGCAAGTCACTTGCTGCTGGGCGCCGAGCATCTGCTTGCTGTTTCTGTTTGCCTGATAGGAAGAAATCATGAAATTGTTCAATTTATGTGGATTAAGCTCGCCTCGCCGTTTTAAAATTAATAATAATTTACAATTTCAGCTTAATAAAAAAAAAAAAATAACAAAAGCCACAATTTCTACTTAATTTATTTATTTATTTTATTAAATATTTAATTATTTATTTATTTTTGTTATTACGCTGAACAACAATTGTTTTTTTTATTATTAAAACGGCGAGTTTAATCCACATTAATTCGACAATTTCACGATTTCTTCCTACCAGGCGAACAGAAACAGCAAGCAGATGCTCGGCGCCCAGCAGCAAGTGACTTGCGATCAGCTGTTTTCTATTAGTGCAGCCTACTTTTAACGGTTCTTTGCCAATTTTAATAATGGCCGTCCTTTGTTTACATTTGACCATT
>VNJQ01005311.1:0-44548 GCA_008042515.1 Drosophila truncata | reverse complement strand
ATACCCTGCAGTACCACAAGTCATCAATAGGCCTCTGTCATCAACAATTCATCAACGTGCCGACAGCGACGTCGACAGAATCGACGCTCTGCCGACTGCGACTTGTACCCGAACTCCCTTCGGGTCCGATCCCCCGAAGCATGTCAAAAAAAAAAAAACAAATTGCATAGGCTTCGCCTACTAAAGTTCGAAACGAAGTAGGCACCCAAAATTCGACCTGCGATCGGCCTCTTCTCAAAGTTCGAACTGTATAGTTGTTGTTATTTTCGGAGCAGCAAAATGCGACAGTCCCTCAAGTTAGAGAGAGATGGAGATAAGGGAGGGAAAAAATGTTCGTGTTGTGTGTCGCTTCTCCTAACTCCCTTTTCAGTTTGAAGAAAACTTCTGTTATTTTCACAAGTGTTTTGCATATTATGTAGTAAAAGTTACGTAAAAAATTAAATATTTAAGGGTAAGTAGGTATTTTTACTCAATTTGCAGAAAGCATAGATACGACTTCAATATTGACGATTTGAATGCTGAACTCCTTAGTTTAACGGAGTTTCTTTTTAATTAAAACTGGTATGTATTTATATATGTGCAAATTATTAAATTTTCAATGTGATTCTAACATATGTATGCATTTAATTTACAGATCACAAATTTATGCAAGTTCCCTGAAGAACCTCCACCCTGAGATGTGCAAGCACTTTGGACACGGCAAAGGAGAAACGCAAGACTGAGAATTCAACAGGCTTTAGGATGTTTCGACGAACCAACCTTATTTATAAATATTTAATGTTATTTTTTAAGTATTTTAAGTATTATATAAGTATATAAAGTAAAAATAAAAATAAAAAATCTGAACCAAAAAAAATTTCGACCTAAAATTTCGACCAAAATGTTGTTGATGAATTGTTGATGAATTGTTGATGAATTGTTGATGAATTGTTGTTGATGACAGCCTAGGACATGCCCATGTTAAATTCATCAACAAATTGTATGGCAGTTCATCGATGATTCATCAACAACATCCTTCGGGTGTTGATGAATTGTTGATGAATTGTTGATGAATGGTACTGCAGGGTAAATATTACTCCACCACTCTGATGCCATCCCTTCACACTAACATTAAGAAAGGAGCCGAACGGAAAACAGAATTTTTTTTATTAAAAAACAAAAACACTACACAAATAGAAAATCATAATTCGATTTCTCGTAAAATGAAAATAATAGGTTGTTTGGTAATGACATACCGCAGAAATTCGGGCAATTTTGAAATTTTATTTCGCACAGGGAAAAACTGCTGCGGAATCTCGCAGACAGGTTGTTGATGTCTTAGGAGATAACAAACTTTCGATTCAAACCGCCGAACAGTGGTTTAGGTGATTCCGAAGTGGCAATTTTGATACCGAAACTTTCAAGCCTTCCGGACGACAAGTGACCATTGATACGGATAAAATCATGGAAATAGTGGATCGTGATCGTCATGTGATTATTAGAACCATCGCAGAGGAGCTGCAACTATTAACAAAATTTGCAAAATTTAATAAAAAAGCTCGACGTATGGGTGCCTCATGAGTTATCCCAAAAAAAACCTTTTCGACCGTGTATCAATATGCGAATATTTGTTGCACCGTAATAAACTAGACTCATTTCTAGATCGGTTAGTCACTGGTGATGAAAAATGGATCACATATGACAACATAAAGCGTAAAAGATCCTGGTCGAAGTCGTCTCAAACGGTGGCAAAGCCAGGACTGACGGCTCAGAAGGTGTTGCTGAGTGTATGGTGGGATATCAGAGGAATTATCCATTATGAAGTGTTGCCCTATGGCCAAACCATCAATTCTGATCAATTTAGTTCAAGGGAGGATTGTGAAAATCGAATCACCGAGTTTTTTGCCAGTAAAGACAAGGACTTGTTTAGGAGAGGCATATACAAGTTACCATCATAATGGCAGAAAATCATCGAAGACAACGCTACATATGGCACTTAAATCGGACAATGCTAACTATGTTAAAATCGTCGTCAAAAATCAATAAAGAAACCGGTATGTCATTACCAAACAACCTAATATTAAACTGCAGCATGCAAATATTACCAAACCGGTCGGTTGGTTTGATGGAATATTAATACTTGGCTTAACTTGAAAACTTGAAGTTATGCTTAACGTTTTTATAAAAATAATTAATTAATAAATTAAATAATTAATTGTTTTTGTTAATAAATTCGCTTTAAGAGGGGTCTTATGCCTTCCAAAATCTGTAAAATATTTTGTTTTTCCATCTCCATCCTTAGAAAGTGAAATTTTGTTAATTCACTTCTAGTGCGTCTCACAAAAATCTATCCCGTTGGCTTCAATTAAATCAAACACTGGCTTTCCACCTGAGAAACAGTTATTTTTAAAACCATTCGCGATGCAGATGTCAAAGCAATCAGGACTCGACGTCACGGACACCACCTGCAATCGACTGGCGTCAACAACGGGATCCCCTTCCAGGGCCCACCTGTCCTTGGCTGCAACATGGCCACACGCACAGACATCACTGCTAGAGATTGTGCACGGATCCATGCATATTGTACCAAACTATTCACAGAGAAAAAAATAAAATAAACTTTAAATCCTGTTTTATTATTTAAGATTCCATTTCTGCCAATATACTATATAAAACATGGAAAATATATTTTAGAATATCCATTTATTTATTATAAAATCTTGGAGACAGCATCTGGAAAAGGGATATTGTATTCCCTGTAGGAACAACGAACTTACTATTATAATTTTAGAAGGCAAGCCACCTGCCTCATTTAATAATTACATTTAAGTTTAAAATTAAATAAAATCATATTTATTTCTTTAGGAAAGTATTCAGAATGTCTTCTGAGACATTTATGTACATATATCTTTCTCCAAGTGAACTTTTCGTATACACAGGGATTTGTTCACCCACGATTAGTTGACGTTGGCGTATAGTACACACTGTGCAGTTTCCGCGCCATTTGCTGTCACTTCGCCAGTTTGCACATCGTCAGACGGCGACGGCGGTGGCGACGTTGGCAACAACATCGCTGCCAAGACCGCTCAACCATCACAGAAGCTGGAGTATTTTTTCCAGCCTTATTTTCAGAGTGTGTGACATGTCCTTCGTCATTTGTCCCTCGTCTCTCGTCCCCCTTTTTCCTGCTAATGCCAACTGGAAAATGCAGCAACTCGAGCACGCCGAAGGTTGGCCGCCATTTCTGCACCGTGTTTGCTTTTACTTTTCATAAGACAACAATTTCAGCTTCCCTGCAATTTTCCGTGCTATTGGGCCTGATCTGGCTGATGAGTGGCACTGCGTCCGACTTTTGGCCTAAAACTTTGCGGCCGCCCGCGCTCACGTTTCAATGCCAGATGTCGGCCGTGCATCAAGGTGGTCTTCGGACTTTGGACTCAGGACTCTGGACTCTGGACTGAGGAACCACCTGAAAGTTCTTGGCCCTTATGGCAGGTCTTAAATGCTGCACAGGGGGAAATAAAGGTACAACCAGATATATTATATTATATTTGTATAAAAATGACTTAAAAAAAATAATAGTTTATTAGAATTAGCTCATAAATTCTAAGTATTATAAATATTTATATATATATTTTAAATTTTAATCTAGGAAAATTATTTTGACTAAAATTTTGATGTGCTATTTAAAAATGCCTTTTAAAAATATTAATTATTAAAAATAAAACTCTTAAAAGGCATTAAATTAGTATGTCTTTTCACGAAAATATGTTTACATGTTCACAATCAGACACAATTATTCCTATAATATTTTTGGTTTTATTTAAAACAATACAAATAATTCTAAATTGATAAAAACATGTTTGTCTTTAATTTGGCAAGCAAATATTTTCTTGATTTAATTTTTCTACTCTGAAAAGCTTAAAAGAATATCAACAAATTCTTTCCAGTTTCTGGCAAATTCCAAGTAAAACCCAGTTGGCTCCAGCTGTCGATTTGGCCCGGCCAAACGACAATTGCACTGGCTACCATGTCCGGGAACCCCGGCTGGATGGCCGTGCCGGTGCCGTGGCAATCGCGCTGATTGTGCAATGCAATTTGGCCAACGCCTTTGTCTCGCCTCGGTCAGGCAATTGAATTGCCCAAATTAGCTCTCGAGTGGACCGAAGGAGAGAAATGGTGCTACAGCTTTCGGCTTTGGCTCTGGCTATGGTTGCTGTTTAAATCGTGGCCGCTTTAAGGAGGTGCAGCGAAATTATGGCTGCCCAAAGGAGGCCTCGTGACCCTCTCTCAGCAAAGGGTTAGCACCCTTCACATCTGGCGCAATCGGACGCGAATAATTGAGCCTGCGTTTTGCGGTGGCCAGCGATTTGTGGCTTGACTGCACAGAGATCCATTGAGGAAACCACACACATGCCAGGATAGTTGACTGCCAGGGAGACAATATTGCGGTGGAAATGAGGATATACACAGTCCCTAAAGCAAAGGCTTTTATTAAAATAAGAGAAATCATAAGTAAATTCATTATTTTACTTGGAGTAACCTCAAATATGAATAATATATTTTTACCTTTAGCTTATTTATACTTTATATGTTCTGCTTATTATAACTTGTTAAAAAATTTGAATTTCATATTAAAAATGTACACTGATGACTCCCTCGTTGGGTCAAAGTCTTCAAAGTTAATTGAATTTAATTACACTTTACATTTTCTTAACAGAATCTTAAACACAGCTCGTTCTACAACATATTGCCATCAGTGGGGACAAAGTCCCATCCACGCGTCTCGGAAAGTTCACTTGTAATGTATTTAAATGAGAGACAAGCCCATAACCAGCGACGTTTTCCCGCTGGCCCACACGTCGTGAGTGCGAAAGTTTTGCTATTATTAAGGGCCTCATTGTCGGTTTTGTTGGACCCTCGGCGACTGTCCGCCGCCATGCTACGCCCCCACACATTTTCCGCACTCACACACACACACGAGAGTGGGGAAAAGCCTGCACAGACTTTCCCAAGCCACACAATAAAGAACAATATATTTCACACAACTTTGTTCATATTTTTAATGCCAGGAGTATAATAATTACGTTCATTGACTTTGTTAAGTAGCCTACTTTATGCTAATGTGATTTCATTGCACAAACTGGAACTGGAAATGGCCAGAATTGGTTGGGGGCTTTCCCCGCTGGAGCTTTGCCTCGAATATTTTACATAATTGAATGTGCAGAGAATTTAAGTGACAGTTTCTGTTGGAGTTTGAAGTGCTCAGAGGTTATTATTTGCTCAACTGGGGTTTATAATGTCTGAAAAAATAGTATTTTCAACTTTTTCAATATCTTATATTTAAAAATATAGAATGAAGTTTTTAAAAAATGTATAATTTTAATATTAGTTTCTTAATAAAATTAAATATAGGATGTAATTATTAATATAACCCTAAAAATAAAATAAAGTTAAAAAGAACTCTGCTCTGCTGCACTCTCGCCACCTTTGTCATGGACCGACAAAGCACCAAATGGGTTGTTAAAACCCAAAATCCCCCTAAATTTAGTTACTATTTTAAAGGGAATATCTAAAAAAAACACCCAAGCTTGTTAATTTTCCCATATAGAGACCACATAGCAATCGAGACAGCCACAAAGCTATGCTCTTATCACCGCTTAGCAGAGGACCGTAAAAGCCTCAATTAAATTAAAAAGAATTACGTAAACTGGAAAGGCAAAAAACACAGGGTGGGAGAGGGGGGGGGGGGGATATCCACGTAATATTTCTGCAAAAATGCGTCACTTTTTGGAACCACAAAGACCGACTAGGAAAGACGACAAACCAAAATACGCAGGCTATATCGATTTCGTTGCCTATTTTCAGGCGCTGCATTGCTAATACGCCGTGTTTAACGCGGCAATCCATCGATTTTGCTGCTCGCCTGCAATGTCAATATCAAAGGCGCTGCGCCACAAGGCAAGGGAAGCCGTAGTAGGAAGCTAGCCGGGAACTACAGCTGCAGAAATTCTATAATTGAATTTGCTGGTGCGAGACCAGGTGCCACAATGCCAGGTAGTATAAAGGCCGGATTGCCAATGGGCGCTAATTAATAGCCAAGCGGCCAACGCAACGCGGCGTATCCCGAGACAGACGAGCGCGAAACGTTGAACTAAAGTTTATTTATTAAAAAATAAAACCTATATAATTTTATTTCCGGAGGAACTATAAATAAACGGCTTCAAAATGGTGGTCAACTTTAAGGTGTTTAAGAAGTGTTCCCCGAACAACATGATCACGCTCTACATGAACAGGCGTGAATTTGTGGATTCTGTCACACAGGTGGAGCCAATTGGTGGGTATTGGTGTATAGATAATAAAAAAATAAATATTAACAAGATTGCTATTTAAAAAAATATATATTCTCAATTCTATAATGGTACAAAGCTTTGAAAAAAAACTAGCATCACTAATCACTGTATTTTTCCCAAAAGTATACCTCTGAGAATTCAATTAATTTCCCTTTAAATAAAGATATTTTAGGGTCAAGCCAATATACTCGTGTCTTGGACATAATTAAATTCAGACATCATTTATGCAGGCCAAGATGCCTGAATTAAACAACAAAACCGGCTTATTAGTTACGTGACACCGAGTCGGACACGTGGCGTGGGCGGGAGCTTACCTTATGTAATCTTTAATCTTCAATTAATTAACATCCTTGGACTACTCCACACTCCACTTGCAGATGGAATCGTGGTGCTGGATGATGAGTACGTGCGCCAGAACCGCAAGATCTTTGTGCAGCTGGTGTGCAACTTCCGCTATGGACGCGAGGACGATGAGATGATCGGCCTGCGGTTCCAAAAGGAGCTCACCCTGGTCTCCCAGCAGGTGTGCCCGCCCCAGAAGCAGGACATTCAGCTCACCAAGATGCAGGAGCGTCTGCTCAAGAAGCTGGGCTCCAACGCCTATCCCTTTGTGATGCAAATGCCGCCCAGCTCGCCGGCCTCGGTGGTTTTGCAGCAGAGGGCCAGTGATGAGAGCCAGCCATGCGGCGTCCAGTACTTCGTGAAGATCTTCACCGGAGATAGCGACTGTGACCGCTCGCATCGCCGTAGCACCATCAACCTGGGCATCCGCAAGGTGCAGTATGCCCCCACCAAGCAGGGCATCCAGCCCTGCACTGTGGTGCGCAAGGATTTCCTCCTGTCCCCTGGGGAACTTGAGCTGGAGGTCACTCTAGACAAGCAGCTGTACCATCATGGAGAGAAGATCTCGGTGAATATCTGCGTGAGGAACAACTCCAACAAGGTGGTCAAGAAGGTCAAGGCCATGGTGCAGCAGGGCGTCGATGTGGTGCTCTTCCAGAACGGACAGTTCCGCAACACGATTGCCTTTATGGAGACCAGCGAGGGATGCCCCCTGAATCCGGGCTCCAGCCTGCAGAAGGTCATGTATCTGGTGCCCACTCTGGTGGCCAACTGTGACCGAGCCGGCATTGCCGTCGAGGGCGACATCAAGCGCAAGGACACCGCTTTGGCCTCGACCACACTGTGAGTAAAAATATGAATAAGGAACATTTTCTCGAACTAATCACTATTATTTTCATCCTTTAGCATTGCCAGCCAGGATGCCAGGGATGCCTTTGGCATTATTGTGTCCTATGCTGTGAAAGTCAAGCTTTTCCTGGGCGCCCTTGGCGGCGAGCTCTGCGCTGAGCTGCCCTTCATTCTGATGCACCCCAAGGTGAACTAACCTTCATTATATTTACTATATATTTTATTAATTTGTATTACTTTTTCCACAGCCAAGCCGCAAGGCCCAACTGGAGGCCGAGGGCTCCATTGAGGCCTAAATTATTAATGGCTACCTCAACTGAAGACAAAATGGCTTATTTCTACATGTCCAACCGATCGATGTAGACCTTTAAAAAAATGCTGATGTTGCTGAGATGTTCTGAACTGCAGTCGTCGTACTTTTCCTATATATCAAAACCAATATCCATATATGTGTGTATGTGTATAATAATTAATACAATTAAATATGAACAAAAGAACTACAAATATTTATATGTAAACAAAATAAAGAAAAAAATTATATATGGCTCGGAAATGCTGGAAACTTGGTATTACTTATTGTAACCCTGGGTAAAATGATTTACTTATGATTTAAACCAGAAAAAATCATTTAATATCTAGACTCCTTCCCCTGCGAAGTCCACATTTTGCACATTTATTAGTGAATATTCAGTGAAGGCATTTCCTCAGTATTTGCTAACTGACTTAACTTGCTGATTATGCATTTATTGGAGTGCAATAATGAAATCAACAGTGGCAGGCACATTCTAATGAAATACTAGGCAAGGGTCTTGGCTCTTGTGGCTAACTAATTGCAATTATTACCAGGCTAAGCAACTGAGTGGCAATATGCATTTAATTTTGGCAACGAAGCCAGCCAGGCAGCTTATGAAATGTGGTGTCTATTCCAGAGAATTCTGTGCTTAGTGGAAAGTTAATTTCAAGGTTGCTGGTTTAGCTTTAAATTAGTCGCAATTCTTGTTATTTTCCAACCGAATTTTAGTGCCGAATGTGAAATGGTCTTTTCAATTACCCAAAAAGATAAACTGCAAAGCACATTTCCCTGCCGCACATTTTGCGGTCGATGTTTATGGCTTGAAAAGCAACTAATCATGTTGGACCAACAAACCATTTTTCGCCAACCCAGGTGGCTGACGAGTCAGAAAATGATTTTGCATGCCTCTAATCGAGAGCTACTTAGCCTGATTAGATTATCCCCTCGAAAGTGATCTTTTATGGGTCTCAAGTGGGCTGAGTTGATATTAAAATTGCATTTCCACTACAAATCCGTACGTATATATGTATTATCGATAAGATGGGGAGACTCAAGGCAGAAATAGTTGACCGCATTTATAGTGTGTAATCAATAATAGTTATAATACGAGTCAAATAGGGAAGTGCGCTGTCAGAAATAAATATAAAACACATTTATAGTCTTAATTTAATTGTATAATTATCCAATGTATTGTATCTTTTGAAGGGTCCTTCCCAAAATTCCAGTTATGTCTCTATAAACCGATTTCAGTTACCAAGTGTTGATATGCAATAATGGTATAATGCTCGAGTATTAAGTAAGTAGTGTCTACATATAAGTCTAGCTGATAAGCCAATATTCATAAGAACTTCAGTGCAGTCTGCATACATATATCAAGACCTTCAGTTTTTTTTATATATCAGTACACAGAGAACAATATTTAAAACAAAAAGAACAATTCATAATAATTTCATTTAAATTGAGTTATTTATGTCAAAGAAGTAAGTATACAAATTTAATCAAGTGTTTTGGCTAGCTGTTACATTAATTTTTTACATTTATATAATTTTTTGGTTGGTTATTATAATTAAACATAAATAATATAGTTTCTTCTGTGAGTAATTCTGCCAGTGCAGCTGCTATCAATAAAACGAAGCGAATTAATATGGCAGACATGCTGATTAGCCGGCGGGTTAAGCTCGATTGAGGATAATCTATTGAGTGCTTTCAGAATAAAAAAGCTAGTTCAATTCTTCCGCCGAACATTCGGTAGCCAGTCTTTGTTTCGAATCAACATCATGTGCTGTAGTTGCTGTGGAGTGACCCAACAGAAGGTCTGGGTCTTTGGCCTGGGCACCCTGTTCGCCGTCTCCGGACTCCTGGCCATAATATGCTGGCCCGGATTCATAGACACACAGATCATGAAGGTTACAATAGTTCTTTCTAAATAAAATGAAAATTAAATTCAGTTTAATTGCTTTAATTGCAGGCTCTGCCATTGACACCCACTTCGAAAACCTTTGAGAAATGGGAAGAGCTGCCCATTCCCGTCTATGTCTACATGTACCTCTGGAACTGGACAAATGCCGATGATGTTCAGGCCTACGGAGTAAAGCCCAGCTTTGAACAGCTCGGTCCGTATGTCTATCGGGAGGAGAGAAAGAAAATGGACTTGGAGTGGCACGACAATGGCACGGTGACCTTCAATCCCCGCAGAACCTGGTTCTGGGAGGAGGCACTCTCAGGTGGCAAGCAAACGGATTTAATCACAGCTCCACACCTGCCATCGCTGGTGGGTGGCATTATCTTAAATATTTTTTATTTGATAATATTTTGTATAATTTTTTCTAGGCGGCTGCCAACCAAATGCGGAACAGTAACTCCTTTCTGAAGTTCATGTTCAACCAGGCTCTGAATGCCAACGGAGGACATCTGTTCGTGACGCACACGGCGGCTGAGTGGCTTTTTGACAGCTTCTACGATGAGTTTCTGCACTACGCCATGTCGCTGAACAATCCTCTGGCTCCAGAGATCGAGTCGGATCACTTTGCATGGTTCCTCAACCGGAATGGTTCAAAGGACTTCGAGGGACCCTTCACCGTTCACACGGGAGTGGGCGACATCAAGGAGATGGGCGAAATCAAGTACTGGAAGGGCCAGAATCATACAGGGTGGTACGAGGGCAAGTGTGGTCGTCTTAATGGCAGCACCACGGATCTCTTTGTGCCCGACGAGCCCAAGGAGAAGGCGCTTACCATCTTCATACCGGACACCTGCAGGATCATTAACCTGGAGTTCACCGGCGAAAGCGAAACCATCCAGGGCATTCAGGGCTGGAAGTATGAAATTACACGCAACACCTTCGATAATGGCCAGGTAAATGGAAACATGAAATGCTGGTGTCCGGTGGATAAGCAGCCAAACGACTGTCCCGCCACCGGAGCCACCGACCTCGGACCGTGTGCAGATGGTGTGCCCATGTACCTGTCCGCGGACCACTTCATGTACGCGGATGAGAGCTATGGCAGCACCATCAATGGCTACCACCCGAACTACGATCAGAACAATTTCTTTATCATCATGGAGCGGAAGATGGGAGTGCCGCTGAAGGTGAATGCCAATGTGATGATCACTCTGCTGATACAGGAGGACAAGGATATTGAGTGAGTAGTTTAGGACTCTATTACAGATTTAATGGTTAATTTGTAAAATATTTTCTAACAGCATTCTAAAGGGGCTGCCTAGTTTCTATGCTCCCATGTTCACCACTGCCAGTCGTGCTGAAATCGATGAGGCTCTGGCCTCGGAACTCAAGGTACTTGGCAATATATAGTTAAATATTTAAACTTATTAATTACATTGTCTAAATAATAATTCCTTCGTTTTTAGTTGGCTCTCAACCTGCCCGCAATTGGTAGATACACTGGAGTTGGACTGCTTTGTCTGGGCTGCATCCTAATAGCCATTGGCACCTTGCTCACGATTAAGAGGAAATGGTATGGCCAAGCGGAGGCTGATCGCCTGGCCCTCAAGGATAACGAGGAAACACCAAACGAACCAGATTCGGTGATCGATGAAATCAATCGGAATTTGTGAAGAATATACAATTTTGTCATTTTTGTGATTTTCTGCGAACTAAGTGTGATAAATATAAAAAATATTAACTATAAAACAATATGCAAAAGCATTGGAAAGAAGAGTATCCCTCTTTATTTTTCTTCCTTCTGTAAATTATCGGTTAATTCTAATAATTTATTTTCCTTATTTTTAATTACCAGACTAACTTTTTAGGTAACAATTGAAAGCCTCGAAATTCTTCATATACCCATAACTTTTTCAAGATCAAGTAAACTAGCTAGAACGACGTATCACCCTATAGTGACGGCTCTAAAAAAAATACCTACTATAGAGTACTTCCTATTCTGACCAAACTTCCAACTATAGAGTATAGTCAACTTTCTGAAGTGACCCTATAGTAAAGGAACACCAAACTACCTTATTTGCTGATTTTTTATCATTATTGGAAGTTGATACCCCGATTTATACTGAAAACAAAGTTACGCTGTTAAATAAAAATATAACAAAAAAATACAAATTACAAAAAGGGTGACGTAAGTACCTGAGGATTTAATTGGAGAAGTTATGTACAAAATTTTGAAACGATCAGTAGAGTAGAGTTTGAGTTATCGTGAACAACGATTTGGAAAATGCCATTTTTCAGGAGAGCGCTTTAAAGTTTTTGATGCGCATGCAGTTAACACCAAATGACCTCCGTTCAACTTCTCATAGCTTCGTCAATTTTAATATGATCGATGTAAAACTTGTATAGCATATTCTAAACATATTGGGCATTTGTAATAAAAAAAAAAAAAAAAAGAAAACAAGAAATGAAGCTAACTTCGGCTCCCCGAAGTTTATATACCATTGCAGACTGCAATTAAACTATAAAACTAAAAACAAATTTTTTTCTATTATTTCCTTGATTGCTCCCATGGCAGCTATAGGATATAAATTTCCGATTTTAACCGAATTTAGTAACATCATAAACCCTGCAGCAAACACATCATCTGCACCAAACACATAATCTGTGAGATTGGTTAAGATATCTTAAAAAACAAAAAAGGTTTTCATACTAAATGTTAATTTTGAACCGATCGTTCCTATGAAAGCTATATGATATACCCGTGCTATAAAATGTACAAAATCTATTTTTATGTGGTCTTTGTTGGCCACGAAAGCGAACTCAAGGGCTTGTACAGATTGTTTTTACTTTTTCTTAAAATCGCCTCCAAATGATTGTTTGCCAGTGAGAGAGTCATGCCGTGAGATTTACCTATCAACTCACAATCAGCGATGATATATTTCATTATCTCCATTATGCAGAAGTGATTCAGTTCTAAAATGTGCTTCCGGTTATTTTCCCTGTTCTTGTTTGCTTTGTTTGTTTTAATTCTTTGTTTTGTATATCTGAACTGACTCAGGTAGGTGTTACATTAAGCTTCACTTCAATTGTTGATAATATTGTTTTAAACAGTTTAAACTACATTTCAATGTATTTAGTAATTTTGCTTATTTAATATTAAAGCACCTAAAAATTTACAGAACTGTCCTTCTTTATTTCTGATTATAAACTAACCGTTGTGCATTTTTATAGAACCAGCGATAAGTGCTGGCAAAAAATAAAACCAGTGTCAGTAAAATTCCTTAAAGTATACTTTTATCTTGCAATTATTAAGGGTATTATTCTAAATTCAAATAAATTAAATGTTCATTTAGTGCCGTTCTATCAGTTAATTAATTTTGACGAGTGTTTCTTTTGTGCTTTTTTAAATAAAATGATTAAGTGTTAAGTTAAGCTCTGTACGTCGATTATCAAAGAGTACGTAGAATGTGCAGTGAACTTCTTATCTTATCTCATATGTAAACGTAATATTAATCTGTGATAGTATTACATTCTTAAATATATATATATATATATTATAATATATTATATTAAAATATATAATATTTTTAAATGGGCTAGAAATATATAAAATATAATTTATTGAATATTTTAATGAGCTAACAAAGTACTTGCTGCTGCACAATCCCAAACCCGTACCGATTTAATTCTGTGCTGAACCCAATTTATTTTTCTGGCAGTTCATCGATGAAGTGGCCCAACTATAATTAACCGAAATAGTCGATTATAGATTTTTGAGTTACTTTCTTGTTATCTCAAGAACTCAACCATTGTTGGCTCAACTCATAAAGAGAACCCCTCGGCAGTTAAGGGTGTGTACTACAGAGAGCTTCAGCCACTCGACCTATCTGAATTGCTTCAAGTTGTGTGAGGAATTCAAAACAAGATTTATAAATAGAAGAATCAGCCGTTAATTCGCGCTGCAATCCAAATGAGGGGCTACGCTGGCGAAATCTAATCTCAAAACTCTCCCATCATGGATCCTCCCAAGAGTGGTGCCCGATAAATACAAGTGGATTAAGTGGCTCGAAGACCAGTTTGCCGGGATCGATTGACCGCGATGTGTTGCAATTGCTGCAGTGTCCGCCAGCAAAAGATCTGGGTCTTTGGCCTGGGTGGTGTTATCCTGGCCATTGGAGTCTTCTTCGTTGCCGCCTGGCCAGCGGTTTCCCGCCAGTGGATACGTAGCATCATGCCGCTAGGCCCCAACTCCTTTATGTACAAACGCTGGGTGACCACACCCATGCCCATATACAGCACCATCTACCTCTTCAACTGGACCAATCCGGACCAACTGAACACGGCCGGGGTGAAGCCACACTTTGAGCAGCTGGGACCCTACACTTTCAGCGACTTCAAGGTCAAGGAGGATCTGGTGTGGAGCCAGCAGAGACCGGAGGTGACCTATTTCGGCAAACGCACCTGGCATTTCCTACCGGAAAAGTCCAATGGCAGCCTCAAGGACGTTGTGGTGGCTCCACATTTTGTGTCGCTGGTATGTTGGTATCCCTAACGGTTTTCTGTGAAAAAAATATCTGTGACAATGTGAAGTAATCCCAGCTAATCCCGCTTTCCGATTTAGACAGCTGCCTTGTACTCGCGCCGATATCGCCGCACCCTGCGCAAGGTCATGAACTTTGCCTTGAACCGCGAGGGCGGCGACACACACATGACCCACTCGGCGGGTGAGTGGCTCTTTGATGGCTACTACGACCGACTGCTGGACTTTGTGGAGCAACTGCACTCACCCCTGCTGCCCATTTACAGCAGCAACTTCAGCTGGTTCTACGAGCGAAACAACTCTAAGACGGCCGAGGGCAGTTTTACGATACACACAGGCCACGGCGATCTGCGCCAGATGGGGGATCTCCAGCTGTGGAATGGAGCAAATACCACAGGTAAGATTATACAATAAATAAAGATTATTTTTAATATTTTCATAATCATTTTTTGCTGCAGGTTTTTACCCCGGCGAGTGCGGCAAAGTCAATGGCAGTACAGGGGAACTCTGGTCCCCTGAGCGTAGGTGGGATCAACCCACTTCCATTTTCCTCAAGGATGCCGCCCGGTATTTGAATCTCTTCCCCCAGGACAACCTCACCATTGATGGCATTCCCGTGTGGCGCTATGAGTCTACAAATCTCACCCTGGACAATGGCCAGCTGTCGCCGGACACTAAGTGCTTTTGCCTGGAGAAACGTGAGTGTCCACGCAATGGAGTCCTTGACTACGGACCACCTGCCTTCAACGGTCCGTTCTACATGTCGCATCCGCACTTTTACCTGACGGACGAAATCTACCGGGAGAACACGACGGGTCTGCGGCCCGAGAAGTCGGAGCATGGCATGTTCGTGATAATGGAGCCCACTATGGGAATTCCGCTTAGCCTGAGGGGACAGCTCATGGTTAGCGTCCATGTGGAGCAAGACGAGGCCATAGAGTGAGTAGAAATTCGGATTTATAAGAGGATCTTTATAAATACTTTTCTCAAAGATTTTATATATATTTTTTGTAATTAATTGTAATTAATTTGTTGTTATAGCTTCTTTAAAGATGTGGCCTACGATCACTATGCACCGCTCTTCACCATGCAAATCCATGCTGAATTGGATGACAGCCTCACCAGTTTACTAAAGGTAAGGCAAGACAAACTAAATACGGAAACATAGTACTCCATATTACACATTTTCCCTGACAGCTGGCATTGAATGCTGCCAAAATTGGCCAGTACACGGGAATTGCTTTGCTGCTGCTGGGACTCATCGCAATCACAGTTGGCGTCTTTGTCACAAAAAATCACAAATGGCATGGCGAACAAAGACCCAAAGTGGCTGAGGAGAAAGCCAACTGCACTTGAACTAACCCCGATAAGAGAGTTAACGCCAACGAAAAAGTCTTAATCGTTATCTGGCTTAATCGCCAGAAATATTCCTGCCTGAATTTTGAGGCTGGCTATAATCAGTCAGTCAGTCAGTCAGGGCCATGGGCGAGTGGGCCATAAAAAATGCAAATTACATAGCCCCAGCTCCGGGGCGGATTATCCAATTTCGTTCAGGTGTTGCCCAGCTGCAGGCATCTAGAATTACACAGAATTATGGCCTTTCAAATATGCTAAAATTTATTAATATGTTAATAATTGTTTTTTTGCCATCGGTTCGTGTGGCGGCAAAGCCTTGAGCACGTAAGCTGCATACTTTATGGCGTACGAACTCTTTCACCAGGCAAAAGGCACCACCCGGCAGAAGGCAGCAGCAGCAAATACCGAACTGGAAATTTGAAAAATGCCAAAAGAATATTATAAGCGACTAATTTATATGCGCCAAGCACGCAAACTTACGTTTTGCACACACACATTGTTTGTGAAAGGACGAAAGGAGCCGGTTAAACAATGTACGAAAATGTGAAAATATGAAAATTATATGACTGCCAGTATGTGTCGGCCATAACTTTAACAAAATCTCATTCGGGGGCAGGCAAACTGGGGTAATAAAATACAAATAGTACATACATTGTTAAAGCGCCTGATAGGTACATACATATATGCAAATATTTTCTTAAATATTTTACGGTAAAGATAGCTTAAAGGCAATAAAAATCCTTTTAGAAAACCCCTTTAAAGCAAATAAACACCTCAATGAGATTAATTTTAAATAGGTTCTATAAAAAGTGTCACAAAATTGATTCGTATTTACTTTTAGTTAGTTTCCCTTGCAAATTATTAAATTGCCTCTGCACATAGTCAATACATAAGACGTATTTGCCATTGATTAAAAACAATACAAAAGCTCCTTGCAATTTTCTCTATTTGAGCTGCAAAAACAAGGTGAAATTCCTGCATATTTTATTGCCAGAATTGAATTTATAAACATGGCTAACATTTAGCCAAAGGCTGTTCAAAATAAACGTAAGCCGACATATTTATTAAAATTTATTTTACAACCAGCTTAGTTTATCATCTTCCTCTGTAACATTTTCCATTTTATTACATTTTTGTTTTTTTTTTAAATCGCAGGACAGCTTTTGATTTACAACCGAATGCCCATGTTCACTATGTTCACCACCAACTTTATTATTTACTTACATACATTTTAAAGACTTTCTCTTGACAGTAAACGTCAGATAATAGCAATTTTCTGGTAATAATTCTCTTTAGTGGGATTTTTATTCAATAAATTCGCAGGCTAGGCCAGTGAGTTCTCAAGGGTTGAGTTAGGGCTCAAGATTTATTCTATTTTTGGTGTTTTTGTTCTTTTCTGCGTCAAGTAACCACAGCAATTGTGCCAGGAATTTTTAATGAAATATTTAAGAAACGAAAGAGAAAAAAAATGAAAGCACAAGCCAGTCTGTCAAAAAAGGTGGCCAGCAACAAAAACATTTAATTTTGGAAATAGGTTGTCAAGGTAAGCAGACTGGCTGACATTTTTATGCTTTTTAATGGTACGGATACCCAAGGAAGAAAGGCGTGCGGGAAGTGATTACTTTTTGGACTATGTTTATGAAGGAAAATAATCAGTTATTATTATTATGGTTCCATCTATTAATAATTTACATTTTCTAGAAATTGTTCTATAAGGAAATTTAAAAATATATATAGACAGCTTTCTTATAAATAATGCAATAAATTATGTATTTATAGTAATGAGTATTTTATTTCTTCTTCAAAATCATCACATATAATTTATATAGCAGAAAAAACTTTACTAGCTTCCATGAAACTAAGGTTTTACTATCCCAAATGGGTAACCACAGTTTCGGTACCTCTATCATTTTTCTATATTTTTTTATAATGCCTTCTGTGGGTTTTTCTGTGAGCATAACAAGCAACAGATCGCCTCAGTGGCCGACTTCATTATTTCTACTAAATCCGCAAAACCTAAAAAAAGGAAAAGGCGCTTGAAAGCATAAATGGACGAGTGAGTGAGTGAGTGGTGTGTGTCCTGCCATGTCCTGGCCCCATTGTTGCCTGCTGTCCGTTTATGTCGCGAAAACTTCGGTGTCCTAATCTGCTACCCGACTTGCATACTAATTTGTTTGCTTCGCTCCTTTTCGGGGAATCCCCGGCTCCCTGTCCCTGCTCCCTGCTCCCAGTCCCTGCTGCCTGTCCATCGTTTGGCCGCCTTTATGGTCTTTTGGGCTGCTGACAACCCGTAGATTATGTTGTTGGCTTTGGCTTTGGCATTGGCTTTGTGTCCGAGTGTGAGTGTCATGTTGCCTTGGCTTACAGATTTTCCAGAATACAGGATCCAGGACCTCCTCGCTTGTTTGTTTATTTCTGCCGGCCGTCTATAAAACCCTGTTTAGCTGCTTAATTTTTTCCTTTGTCATGTTGACAGTCTCTCTGTGTTTTGGGCTCAAGGACTTGTGTTTGCAGGACAGCCGCTTGTTGGGTCCATTTTTCGGACAATTTAATGTTATTTAATTGGCATTTAAGTTTGTCGCAAATGCCTGTGTTTCCCGCACACCGATAAGGCAGTCATTATATTAATGTGAAGGTCGGTTTTTATTTGTTACCGAGAATGTCCTTGAAATAAAACACTGCTGTTGAAAATTAAATTGTGAAATAATCAATCGGTTTTAAGGACTATTTCTCTAATTTTTTTGACACAAAATTAAGTTCTGTATTTAATAAAAGCATATTTAGAGTGAACAAGCGGAAAGGCATTAAATATTCAAAGCATATTTGTTTAGTTGAGCTCACTCCAAAAATATCCTCATAAATATTAAATATTAATTTTCCAATGCTTCGCCAAGCTGAAAATAGTTGTTTTTTAAAACATTTATTATTTAATTTAGTCCAGTAGCTGCTCCCCACAATTGACCGCTAAATAAATCCGCTTGCAATTAATAATTTGTGACATTTTAACTACAATGTTGAAACCGCCATTTTTCGTATTTCCCCCTCTGCCCAAAATTTATGTTACAATTTTCTATGCCATGTGAAATGGATCTTCCTTTATTTTTGCAGTTTTTTTTTTTAGAGAGCAGCGAAAATTGCATTGGGCCTTTGGTGTTGGGTCAGATGTTACAAAGTTGACAGAGAGTGAGAGGGAGAAACGTAGAAATCTGCTGCAAAAAATGCATAAATAAACATGGCTAACACCAAAACAACACAAAAAAAAAATAAACAAAAAATCAGCGGAAAATATGCTGTTGAAAAAATTTAAAAATTCAATTTAAAAAGCATTCCGGAATTGTTCCCGCTTCACTTTTGGTACGCACGTATGTACATAGGGCTCATAAAATTGGGTTATGGTTAGAAAAGACGAGAGGAGAAGCCTGAAAGGGCGGCAGCCAAACAATTTATGTTTAGTTTTTCTTTTCTCACAATTTCCCGACTATGCATTTGCATTTGACCAAAAAACCTGTATAGGATGGACATAGATATAGATAAAGTTTTTTAGTTTCAGTTTCAGTTACAATTTCGGCCATTTGATAAGCGTTGAGGGTTAAATTTGAAACCGGAATGTTAGTAAATTTGGCCAGAAACTAATTTAATATTGCAACAGGAAATTAACCCCGAATAGTTGGCTTATGATGAAAATTCTGGCAAACAATCATTGTTTCGAGCAGCTGCCAACTTTACAATACGTATACGCAGTGTGGACTGCTAGAGCATTTAACAGATTCACTCATAAACTTATTAACAATTTCAGAAAATAATTCCCTTAGCTTAAGTTCGATAATCGACTGACTTGCAGAAAGTTTCGTACTTAAAACTGCGTTTAACAAACACTCATTTAACCACATTACGCATACGCCATGCGGGCCAATGGCTAGCCCAAAACTCATCTGTGTGTGCTGAGCGTTCTAATTGCAAGCATTTATGAAGTGAGCATTAAGCCGGAAAGCATTATGCAAACTGCAAACGCCAGCAAACTTGCCAGCTGGGTTATGACCAGCCTGTAAGTAATGCCTGGGACGGCAGCCAAGATGCTAGAGCAGCGTCTTGTGCTGCCTTAGTAAAAAGAAGAGAAAAGAAACCCCTTTGCCCGGGGATAGAAACATTAAACGAGGCAAAGTGTTGGCCACTCCACAGGCAAGATAGCCTCAAGAATTTAGTCTAAAAACGAAGAGTACAAGCTGCATGTCCAAGCACATACATATGACCATGCATATTTGAAAGGCAATTTCCCCAGTGTTCCCTCGTTCGGGGGTCATCGATGCAAATGCAATTTCATTCTCTGTTTACCAGACACTTTACCATGTCTCTCCCTCCCTCCCTTCCCTTTAATGCTGCCCCACAAATTTACAACGAGTATCCCCTTTTCATATCCGTTTTGGCCTTAGGCCCTTATTTGGCGAACATATAGTATATGTTCGAGGCGACAGCTGGCGTATGTTTTCAATCAACTGAATCGCGAAATATTCGCACTTCCGCGTTCGTTTCCGCAACGTTTTATCGATCAGCCACCTGGCTCAACAATTTTCACACTTAAACCGCAGAAATTTTGTTAAATTTTTCATTAAAAATACATGGCCTGGCAATTGTGGCAGCTGTGTCTGTGCCGGCATCAAAATGTCACTGCATTTTCCCCAAGCCCCTCCTCGTCTCTCTCTCTCTCTCTCTCTCGCTGGGAAAAGCTTTCTGCATCCGCCCGGGTAGCCATGTGTAAAAAGTTTGGAAATGGAGGGGAGGAGATGGAAAATTCAGCTCCTCCAACGGAATAACCAAACAAGTTACACCAGTCCGGCAATTATATATGGAAATATTCACGAGTTTCTGGAATGTTGCATGTATTTATTTAAGAGCTCCTTGGAGAGGTCTTAAAAATGCTGAAATTCTGAGGGGAAACACGGTGAAAATATCTTTGATATCTTAAGGTATTAATAAAGAAAACATATCTAAAAAATTATATTTAATTTCCTTCTAAATATTTTCTTAAAAAATTTAATTAGACTGCTGCATTTATTAAAAATATCCTTGAAAAGGTTATACAAAATAGAAAAATTTGAAAGGATTATTGACTAAAATTGTCACATTATTATCTTGAGGAATTATTAAAGACAAGTTGTCTTACAAATCGGAATTCTTCATTCGCGAAGAATTCTTAAGAAAAGTCTTAAAAATCTGTCAATATATAGTTTTAAAATATAGTGTTATTATCTTCCATAAATAAATAAATAAAACAGATATAAAATATCACATAAAGTAACTTCTTAATTTATTTATTTACAAGTTACCTCATCTAGTCACCATCTGCCACCGCCCATAGTCTGCCTCTATATTCCCCCATTTTAGGCCCATAAATTACCCTGGCCTGGGCATTGTTTAAACATATATCTGAATAATCAACTATGAAATTCTATTCGCATTCCATTGAACCCGCTGTCAACCGCATGCCGTTTATGCCACTGGGCTTTCCATAATTTATTTACAAACCAAATATATAGATACATGTGACTTAATGCCGGACGGAGTCCCGGCATTTAATTAAGGCAAATCCGTGACCATGGAATGCCCTGGTTCATTGTGCGACGAGTATCACAGCGGCGCAGCGGCATATAATAATGTCAATTCCCGATGACTTGTGTATGTGTGTGTGCGTTGATTTAGTTATGTCTGCTCCGCAGCCAATTTACAGTCCGGCCGCAGGACTCATTGTATCCTGTGCCCTCCGCACCGCATAGGTAAGCTGGAAGCCCGTCTCGGTGGCACTCGACTGAGCATCGCTGGCAAAGAGCAGGACGAAGGGCGGCCGGGCAATGAGCTCCTGGCCAGCAAGTCCACTGCCACAGTAGTGAGTGGCCTGCAGCTCTGGGCGAGAGACCAGGTACGAGCTTGGCACACTCAGGTAATCGGACACTCGGCCTGCAGTGCTCACTGTGCTGCGACAGTCGCTGTCGTAGGCAGGTCCTGGCTCCTGGGAGTTGGCCTTCGAGAGCTCAAAGTGGTCGATCTTGTAGCTGTTTAATAGTAAAAGAAAAAGTTGGTATTTTGTAGTTATTGTTTCCATTATCTCTATCTGGTTTTGATATCTTCTTACCCAAAAAGTCTGTAAAAGATTCCACGACTCACCTTATCTCGCTGTCTGCCGCTCCCTTCACGCAAATGGAGTACCTGACATTCGGCATGTAGATTCCCCCAGCAAAGTTAAAGCTCACAATGCCCCCGGTTGGAGTCCTGAAATACTGATCACAGCCCACAGGAGCCAGTAGCTCCAGATCGGTTAGAGAGGGCGATCTCAGAGATTGTATAAGTTGGGCAGCGGGGCCAGAACCCGAACCAATGCCCGATGCTCCACCGAAAATAGTGCGTGGCAGGAGATTACCCAGAAAAGGCAGAATAGGACGCACAGTGGGCACCACAGTGGGTTGCCTTGGCACCAGGGCCGTGCTATCCCTGGGGCACTCCAGCTGCGTTAGGGTCAGCTGCCAGGCACTGGACTGCTTGCCCACGGCTGTGGCCAAACGAAAGAGTAGCTCCACCTCCTGACCTCCTCTAACGGGTAAGTACAGGTGCTGGCCGCTGCTGCGACCGCAGAGCCGGAAACGCTGAAGCTGCACAAAATCCAGGCACTCCAACAGGCGAGAGCTCTCGTTGACCTGCGGCTGGGGCAGCTCCAGGCGATCGAACTGGACGAGCAGCTGACACACCTGGCCACTCCACGGGGCCACACGGTACTGGCACGCGTCCAACTTGGCCAACTCGCTGGCTGCCGGGCTGCGGATAACGATGCGTTTCTGCGCGGTTCGCGAATTGCAGGCCACCGCCACCTGACAGCGGACAGGTGTGAAGGCTGGCGAGAGCGCGACTGAGAGTAGCAGCAAAACTATAGAAAAATCCATTCTGCACCTCGTTTTCGTTTCGATTGTGACATTTTTCGCTGAGCGCAGCTTTTATATCAGAATTTTTTGGGGGCCAAGAGATAACTGGCATTGACATTTGGCGATAACACTCGATGCCAGATATTAGTTACGATAATGTTTCTCGATTGAGATGCGTCCCTGGCAACTTTACAAAGTGATTGTGAAATATTTTTGGGGGAAAAAATACAAAGTTTGGTGAGTCAATAGGAAAGTTTAAAGAGTTTTCAGTTTTCATGAGAAAGCAGGAATTGTCAATACAAAATTATTTACTTATTAAATTTACAAATTAATATCTTATCATTAAAACGAGTTAATTTTTATTGCCTGAAAAAGTGCATTTGTTAATTAAGACTTTAATTCCTTATCTAAGCCTTCTAATTACCTGGTGATTCCTATGATTTCGTCCTATTTAAGCCCAACCACGCACTTGGCTCCAACTCTCCACCTCAAGTGGAATTCGCTCCCTTTCCTCCTCTCATTGTAATCATTATCGAATAAATAATAACCAAGAAAAACGCCTGGTATGCATGCTATCTTCCTCGCCTCCTCCTCCTTCGGCAGATAACATTTGTTCTGGTTCGCTTTAAGCCTTTTTTGCCTTAAATAGGAATTCATAGCCCAAACGTTTTATCAATAAATGCCACAAGGAAGTTTTACGCACATTTTATGACAAGGATACACACGCACACACTTCGGCAGAGAGGCGTTTATGGGTGTCTTACACCTTTTATGAGCTCCCACACACACTCTCGCTCTCACACCCACCCCAAGGTCCTTGACGCACGTAAAACAATAAAATTCGAGGCATTTATATATGAGGCATGGCATACCTTTGATTGTATTTGAAGAGATGCAAGAGAGAGGGTTGGGGGTTGATGTTTGCATATTATTTCTCGGCATAGTTTTGCCATTTTTTATGCTAGCCGTATAATTAAAATTAAATGCCTTGCTACTATTAAATTTAATGTTAAGTGCGCGCGCTCAGTGTGACATAAAAAAATACTGCAAAGGTGGCGCTAAAATTAAACAAACGACCAAATAATACTTAACGGCAACAAAAAACAACAACAAAATGTCATAAACCAGCGGCGAAAATGTTGTTTCACAGCAAATTTTCCAGCTCTGCATTTTCAACAATGGCGCGCACACACATTTGCGTTCAAGTTTCAAAAATTTATGACCCAAGTACAAGCCCGGTTAAAAAACAAAGCCAGTCGTCGCAGGCAAGCAACCTTCAAAAAAAAAAAAAAACAACTTGAAAAAAACGAAAAGAAATATTTATAACGGGACAAACAAAAAAAAAATACAGCTCGTGCAGCCGTCGCATAAAAATGAAAACTATGTACTAATAAGCAAAAACAAGGTGGAAAAAATATGAAAAAAACTAACGTCGTTAGCAGAAAGGAAAATGGGGAAATGTAAAAGGTGCAAAAATTGTCGAATTTACTCAAGGAACACGGCATGCTCTTAAATTATGGAAAGAGCAAGCAGGCTTTTCCTTAAGGGAATAAGAAAGGTAGAATTGCATTGAAGATATTTGTTTAGGTCCTTATTATAAAAATGTCTAAAATTAGTGTGAAAATTAATCCAAAGAATTGTAAATAAATTCTATTGTGAAAATTACTTCAAAGAATTGTAAATAAATTCTAGTAATTATATTTGGATTAATTATTATAATAGAAGATCAACTCTCTGCTTAAACTCTTTAAATAAAAATCTTAAAGTACAGCAAAATAAAATTCTTAAATAATATAGAAATACACACTGGATTGGAATTTATTTAAATTATTTCACAAAATATATAACAAAGCTAATTATATGTTTTTTAAATGTTTCCTTCCCATTTCCAGCCATTTTTGTCTTTAAATACAAAACGAAATAAGACTTTTTTGCCCCTAAATAATATATAATTCCTTCCACCATTACCTTAACCAAAAAAAAATACAAAAAACGTATGTAAACTTTATACCCAGAGCCAAAGGCACCGAGGCAGGGCACGCCCACATATAGTATAGTACATTCCCGGCAGACTTCATCAGCAATTTGTAATACCTACTTTCCAAGGGCATATTTCCCAAGCCAACCAAAACCGACGGAGAACACAAAGTTTTGTTGTAACCGCAGCCACAGCAGCGCTCACGTATTTATGTCAATGTTTTGTTTGTATTTCTTTTTTTTTTTTTTGTTTGGCTTTAGTCTTGGCCACCTACTGCCTTAACCCCTTAACCCCTCGTTGCATGTCGTGCCCACTTGTTTTACCTTTGAACCCATGGCCAAAACAAGAAGTGACGCCGCCGCCGCCGCCGCTCCGAGAGCTTCTCTGTGTTCAGTGTTCTCTGTTTTCTGGTCTCGACTCGAGCCAGCTTTATGTGATCAACAACTTGTTTTGTTCTGGCTCAAGTTGAATGCGAAAATTGCAGGGGAGCCAAGGAGCAGAGGAGGCACCGAGACCTAGGACAACAGCCACATCAAACTACAAGTGCCTGGGACGTCAAAGCCATGCAAACAACACACTTCAACAGAAAATATTTATTGGTAATGGGTCTTCCCTTCTGAAAATTCTTTATTTAATTTAAATCTTTAAATTTAATAAAATGAAAATATTTTTTCATGGTATAATAATAAAATAGTAAGAAATGAGTCAATAATAAAATAGATTTAAAAGAATTACTTGTATTCTACAAGCAATTGCTTGAAAGTGCCAGAAATAAAAAAAGAAAGATGTAAATAATTTTAAAATATTTTAATACTTTAGACAAATTAATTTCTTAACTGAAAAGAGTTTAAGATATATTTTCTGATACATTAAAAATTCAAAAATAAAAACAATACATTTTTTATACGTTTTGAAGATTTAAATACAACAATTTTCCATGAATTAACCCTTAAAAATAAATATTTTCCCCCTGTGCAATCAATTTCTTTAGGGTTTTTGCTCAGGGCCCCAGAAAAACTTACTCTTCTGGAAAACTTATTTTCTTATTTGTTTTGTATCCTTTTTTATTTGAATAACGGCCCTATAAAAATAATGTGGCAATGTCCTTGCGGCTCCCAAAATTGCAAATTGCACTTCTTGTGCCGGGCCCGCTTGATCGAAATTTAGTGGCAAAACTTCTCAGCAGCTGGTCGGTGGCGAAGGCGAAAAGTGTGTCGCATAAAAAGCCAATTAAGTGACATTCGATTGGTTTGTCCTGCCCTGCATACGAAGCAGATTGCTCGGCAAACTTCAAATCCTGCGGAGAAAGGGACGATGCCACGCCCCAATCATAAATATAAACAACGCGACGGCGCGACGACGACTCTGACTTTTCCATCTAAAATGGAAATCTGCCGGTAACAAGAACATGCATATTTCCCCGGCTCGTGTTGATTTTTCCCCGCCCCGCCCTGTCTCGTGTTTGCTTATCAAGTGCAAATGCATGCAACTAGCGGCGGCAGCAACAGCAACGTGAATAATAATACCAACAAAACAGCTCAGATAGGCAGGGAAACAGGGAAACAGGGAAACAGCGACGTGTTGCCGCTGCTCCCTTCTGCCGTCAAGAAAAACGAGTTGTTTCCGGCACTCAAACACTTTCTGATTGCAGTCCCGAATAAAAACAGAACACAAAAAAAAAACAAAAACACAGAGAAGAAAACCAAGAAAAGCCTGGTGAAAAAATATGCGAAAATATGCAGCACTTTTGCTGCCGACGCTATAAATTTAAATGCAATCGCATTACGGGAAAGCAACAAATATACGCGAAATGCAACATTCCGGAATGGGAATTCGGGTGTCTCTGCTCTGTAATTTATGTGGCCTGCTTTTCGGGGTTCGATGGCTTCCGAACTTGAACTTGGCCCCGCAGAAAAAATTACTGCTACGATTTGATAGTAATTCGATTCGGAAAATAATATAAATATTATATGAAAGTGAGAAATAAATGTAAGAAACTTATATATAAAACGAAACTTTGTACAAAATAAAAACAAATAAAAGCACATTAAAGAAATATTGTATATATACGCCAAAGTCTTTTTAATGTTTATTCTATATAACTGAGACTGTCTCAATAACAATATAAATTGTATATATTTTATTTTTATTTTATAAAATATATCATAAATCACCTTGAAAATATCAAAAAAATATGAATATCACTAATATTACCAGAAAATGCCCAAATAAATGTTATTTAAATTCAAAAAGGTGACAAAATATACATACAACTAAATTATTTAATTTAAAAACCTTTATAAAGCTTCAAACAATACATTTTTATATTTCATACGATTCCTTATTATGTCCTTCCTCTGTTACAATTTAGAAACTCCCCACAAACTAGCAAAATTTTGCGAATTGGATTTTGGGAACATTTTCATCTACATATATATTTCAGTTCGGCCGGACGATGTTGACAAGAGCCGGAAAACAAATTGAAAACTTGATGTAAATAAAGCTGAGGGAAAACAAAGCTAGCTAGCAACTAGATTCGAGTTGCTTTCTTTTCGTTTGTATTTAATTTAATGCATTCTAGCCATCAACATCATCATTGTAATAAACTTTCAGTCAGTTGGCCATTGTTATTACTTTTCAAACTCTCTGTCTCTGTGTTTCTCTCAATTCTTCCCAAAACACTCAGCATTGTGCATTTCTTTGTCTGTGGGAGTGAAGAAACTTTGAGCAAATAATAATTCAGACCAGACCATCGTCGAGGTAATGGCTAAGGGCTCCTGGCCAGGGAGAAGAAGGAGGAGCAGGAGGAGCGGCACACAAATTAATGCGCAATCAACTAGCGGGCTCGGCCACACGACCGCTCATCAGTCAAAGCCTTTTAGTGGGCCCAAACTTTGCCCCATTTGCCTCTTAACTGGGCTTATTTATGTGCGTCTGCTGCAGGAGCCATGAATTGACTTTGTGACTTTAGAGTTAGGCGCCATGCCAAGGCTCTGCCTTTGCCATCCCGTTCATAATGTGCCTCTGACAGTCAATCTGCCCCCTAAGCTTCTCTCTGGTTATGCAGACAGAAAAATTAAAGGTTTTTCATAGATATTATTAATTAATTCATAAATTAATAAGCAAATCGGCAAGAAAATCCTTTAAAAATAGGTCAGGAATTGGTTATTTACAATAACTTGTAAAGTCTAAATGCATAAACACTCTTATTACTTGCAAAAATTTCCAAATTTGTTGAATTAAGAATATAGTATTAATTTACTCAGGATCCCCTTTAAATTTCAATAATTATATTAATAAGCATTTGCTCTCATCTACCCTTATATATTTTTCCTCAGTGCTGCCTGTCTCTGTCAATGGCAGGGACAAGGACATTGTTGCAGGATCTGTTTGCCACATGATGCACTTGCTGCCACCAGGCGGCGCACAATATGTCTTTTGATTTCCGCAAACTGAAAGCCAACCACAAGCCGCAAGATTGAGGATGATTTGAAAGCAATACACACTGCACGCCGGCTAAAAGGGAGGAAATGTTTCAGTTTTTCCCCGGGGAATCCCACACAAACGATGGAAATGGAAAAATGTGAGAGAGCAAACGGAAAATGGTCACAAAATGCATTTTATTTTTTTCTTTACCGAAACAAGTTACTTAATGCAAGATTTATTTAATAAAAAATTAGCTAATTGCGAAATAAATTTGATGTAATTTATTCGCTTGTGATTTATAAAATTTTTTTGTACCAATCAACGTTATAGTATATAGCTTTCAGCATAAAAGCCATAATTCCAATTTAATATAATTTATGCACAATTATTTATGCATTAACCACTTAAACATATTAAATAAACAGAATAAAGGAAATTTAGACTAATAAGCATGCGGAATACTCAACATTAATTTGATTTCAGCAACAGAAAATAGCCTAAATACAACAATTACAAATATTCATTGGGAATTATTCAAGCTTTATTTAAATCCCACAAGTTAAAGTAAATAATTGCTTAAAGAGTTTAACTTAAGCACAGGTTAAAATACAATTGGCTTATTATAAGCAGACGAAAGCAATCAAAAATCTGTTTATTAAAATGGAAGCCTTGGAGGCCTTCTTCACAAGTATACCATATGCATGAATTGGACAAATCAACAGGCCGACACGGCGTATGCGTAATATATGTACATATGCCAATATTGGCAAAATACTTTGCATGCAAATTGAGGTGAAGAGGGCTCCAGATATGCAAATTTCATGCCCCGCAACTGCAATTGCAGTGTTGACTCCTAAAGGCCTTGTCAATCAAAGCGTAAACCATTTAATTTCTATTTATCTATGCAGATGTCAGGGCTAATTGATTTTCCTTCCAAAATCTACGACCATGTGTCACTCTCTCTCTCCCTCTCTCGATTGTTTTGTTTTGTTTGGCCCAAAGCTGAGTAATTTAAAATTACAATTTCGCAATGATGTGCAGATGTACTTGAAATCGCTTCGATTGCGTTTTTATGCTTGTTTGTTTGCAGCACGTAAAGCACATAAAGTTGGTGCTGCTGCTGCTGCTGCTGCGAGCCGTAAAGCCAATTCGCAGGACACCACACGGCGTATACTTAATACACACGTATGCAACGCGTGACTGCTGCAAGGCCGCCGGGCTAAGGGATGTGCCACTCGCCCTGCAAAAGAAATCAACTTAAAATGTGCAAATTGTTTATACTGTCGACCCCTGCCTCCTTTTCTCCTTTTCTCCTCCTAGCCCCTTGCGGAGAAACACAAACATATGTGCGCTGGCATGGGTTAAAGTATGTGCTGGACATTGAATAAGATTAATGAAGGTTTCGCTCTCTCACTCTCGCTCTCATGGTTTTATTTTTATGTTCGGTTTCGGGTCGGCCGCCTGCTGCGGTTTCGAGGTCCTGCCGCAGGATGATGCCTTTGCCCCTGCCTGCTAAAATATTTTTGCAGTCGGCCTCGACTACAGCGGCTGCTGCTGCTGCTGCTGCTGCTGCTGCTGATGCTGCTGCTGCTGCTGTAAACGAAAAACATATTTCAATGATGCATGCATCCCGAAAACAACATCAAGCAGGCGGTTCCCCATTTACCCTCCCTTTTTCCTGGCCCGCACAATAAACTGACCCAACAACCAGTTTCATGAGGGATCTGCCAAAGAAGGACATGAAGCTGTAGCAGGAGCTGAAGCAGGAGCAGGAGCTGAAGCTGCTTCTGAATCTGAAGTTGCCGACCTCAAAAACAGGACTATCCGGAAAATGTGGCGACGAAATGTGACACTTTTATTGGTCTGTCAGGAAAATGTCATCTGCAAGTGAAGGGCTTAAAAGGATAAGGATATTTCTTTAAAAATAAATTAAACTTTGAATAAATTTAAAAATGCTTAAATGCTGTTTATGACATTATTACTTAAAGAATTGTAAGCTTATTTTAATTGTAACATTTGTTATACAACATTCTTCCTTTATTCTTCGTAATTTAATTCAAAATACTTATCATAAAAACATTAATATTATTTCTTTTGTTTATTTTCAACTTAGCAAATGCTTCCTTAATTATATGCAACTCCTTAGATAAACTTTTCTTAGCCAAGAATATGGTTTAGGTATTTTTTTTATCCCTAAAAACACCTTTCCTTACCTTGACCAATCTCTAATTAAATTACAAGTAAGTGCTAGCCAAGTTTACCAACTTTCTATGGTCACATTTTCTATTTTGCAGTTTTACTGAAATAATTCCCTTAACTCCACAGGAGAAGAACCCATAAAGTAAGTAAAACTCCAGACATATTTAATTATAAATGCAGTGCAACTTGCGCAAGAAAAATAAAAGAGAATGTGAAAGCTCGGGCATAAAGTGCTGGCTCGTAATCAGCTGAACAAGAGCTCCATTTCCACTAAGCCAGCTCCTCGAAATTGCAGTTTAATGAGCTCATTGACAGGTGCCGGTCCTGGAGGAGAATCCTGGGGCTAAATGAAGTGTAATTTTTAGCTGTAAGCTGCGGAGCAAATGTAATATTAATCATTAGCTTTAAACCGACAAAAAATCTCGCATATTCCCAGCAGCAAAACCTCAACACTTTTTGTATTTTTTCTTTTTGTGTGGTGTGTGTGCGCATTCCATTTTTTAATTAACCGCCAGAGAGGACCCGAGCTCTTGCCCTATGGAGACCCGGCTGTCAGTTTACCTGGACGTGGAGTCCTGTTGACATTTGCCACCGTCATGCGACAGTTTGAACACACAGCCTGCCGGCAAGGGTTGTCAGCCCACGAGTGAGTGTGAATGGTTGTGCGAGTGGTGTGTGTGTGTGTGTGTTTGTGTGATGTGAAGGACCCCTGACAGCTGTTGCTGGAGTAGTTTTTAAGTAGCTGCTAATGAGTCGGTAACTTGCGAGGCAGACAACTTTCAGGAGACCATTTTCTTGCGGTGCTACATGAGTTTCTACTTCATTTTCCTGTCTCTTGTGAAAACCTATTAATAATTTCATGTCAGTTTCCTCTGGCGACAGTAGCTTCCAAGGGGTAGCAAAGTTTTCTTTATAACATTATTATTACAATATAAAATATAATATATATTTAATTTAAAGATTAAAGTATGCTTCCTGCAAGTCCTTAGCTCACTCTGTATGGTAATCTTTCAACATTGTAATATCCAGCTGAAGCTGGAAGAACACGATGCCATCTGCTTGCATTTGCTGGCACTCATGTTTAAATATGCTCGCAAAACGCAGTTATCCTTCATCCTTGCACACACACACACACACATACTCAGGCACACCCATTTTCCCTGGAGGGAAACGGAAACGAGGCGGAGAACAATGGCTAACAATATTACGCATACGACGCGGTGCCCCAAGTTTGCTTTTCGCCCCTGTCGGAGTGCCCTCCATCGAAGGGCAGTCGGAAAATGGCGAAATCTGCGCTCCCTCTTTTTTATGCCCTATTCTTTTGGCGTTAAATTAAAACAACGAAATATAGCGGAGTTTATGAAGTAAATACAAGAATAAAAAAAGACACAGGAGCTGAACAAAAGAGAAAAGGCGCAAAAAGGGAAAAAGAAAACAGAGTTTTCATCGTATAAATTCACACTAAACTGGGGATTTCAAATGGATTTCCTAAGGCCCAGGCAACAATGGCATACTCGGCATAATCGCCATGAATGAAAGCGCAGCATCATCGAAGCCGAAAGACGACAACGTCAACGAGGACGAGGACGAGGACGAGGACGAGGACGAGGACGAGGACTACGACGAAGGCGACAGAGTTGACGACTGACAAGGAATCCTGGCGTGGCGGCGCACGGAGATGACGGCCATGACAGGCGGAACAAACGAGCATGGCGTATATGGAGACGTTGCCGGCATACAGCTGTTGCAGAGTCTCTGCATAGTTTACTCAGCACTCTTTGCCTTGCCCTTAATATATATATATAGATATATATATATATACTTAGTCAACTTCCCTTCCCTTTCACTTCACATTTCCTGCCAAACCGAGGCAAGGAGTAGCGTTATAAATCGCATTAAGTGGATCATACTTTGCATATGAAGTATCACAGCGAAAGAACTAGAGATGAGACAAGTTTTAACAGGAAATAAAAATCTTCAAAAGTGATTAATAACTTATTAAAATAATGAAGTTTAAATTTGAAAAGAATATAATTTAAACAAACATTTATCGACAGTTTATCGAGTTTATCGAGTTTAAAAAAAGCAAAAACCGCTTGCTAGGCTTTCCGATTTCTGTGTAAAGTCCTAGGTAAAATCCAGGTTGACCTTTTTGCCATCACTGCTATCCCAGTTGCGAGCTAGAAGAGCAGCAGATAAAAAGAAAGCACTTTAACATAACAATGAACTCCTCTCCGACAGCAGCGCCAAACGAACGCCAAACGCAATCAAAATTCAAAAGTTTCATTTGCAGGTAAATGCTTGGATTTACTTTGGTGGAGGGATTTTCGGGGGGTGTCCTCGGCACCCACCACCTTGTCGTCCTTGTTGTCAATTGTTTGGCAGCGCATGATGAATGACGCCGATAGCGTCCGCCACGATGATAGCGCGAATTTGTAGCCGCATTAACTTTGCCACCGTGAAGTTTTCACAGCAAAGGACCCAAGGAACCAAAGGTCAACACAGGTTGCCTGCGAGATCTTAATGGGAATGCCAAGTGGAGCACAACTACTATCGTAGTAAATTATGCGAGAAACTTTTACACCAGGAGCCAACCGACTCTTTCGTTCTATTATAAATGATGAAAAAATACACTTTCATCGACCCAGATGTAAGCGAATACAAATTTTTCTTGCAGATATTGCTTTCATTTATAAATTGCAAGTAAAGGCACGTTTTAGAGCTCAACCCAGTCAGGACTATGTTTTTCTGAAATTTAATACCCAGCTTCTTGTCACTAAAAATCTTGAATTTCCATTTTTCTATCTCTAGTCTAGACGCTTTTGAGTATAACTTTATCGATAAAAGCAAATATTATGGCAACTCGTAAACTTAGAGTGGCATAAATATGTATTGAATTTTCTTTGTTCCTAGACAAACCAGCCCCCCCTTGTAATTCTATAAATAAATGAAGCAATATCATAAATATGCTACTTGGGCGGGAGAACGAGAAAAAAACAACCAATTAAAATGCGACTTACTGGCCAATTGTTAATAGCAACAAATGCGTAAACAAAAAATACTGTGTAGAACAGGCCATTCATTGAACAATGTTAATGAATAATTAATATAAATACTCGGGCACAAGTTCTTGTTTGCTTTCCAATGTTAATTGAAATGAGCATTTAAAGAACAATAAATACGCGGCAAAAAGCCGGCATGGAAATGGAAATTATACAACTACCAATTCAGAGACAGGACAATGTGAGGAGCAAGGGTTTTGGGGGTTGGGAGTAATAAGGACAAGGCGATTGCCTCAAGGAGCTGCCGCTGGGAACGCTTACGAATGCCATTACACGACAAAGGACTCGAGTTGAGTTGACTCCTTGGCCGAGTGTCCTTATCGCCAATCGCATAAATCTCGTCCTCAGAGAGTTGTTACCGGGATACGCTGGGAAACAGAGAGCTAAAAGAGCTGGAAGAGCTAGGAAGGCGAGTGTTGCCACCTAGTTGCAAATAGGACGCAAGGGTTTCCTTTAAGCAATTATTGTATCACGCAGTTTTCAAGCTTTTAATGCCAGGTACTCAGGGATTTCAAGGGGTATATAAGTTAGTAAAAAGAATGCCAATTCGAGGAAAAATTATCTCGGAAGAAAAGGTTTTAGGTATATGTAAAATGCATTCAAATGCAAAAGAGTTACGCATCGCATTCTTTATATTTTCCTTGGTTGTTTCTCCCTTTAAATGATTTAAAATCTAGGGAAAACTAGGGAAATATAGTAATAATATTCAAATTATATTCCCTAATTGAAAACTTTTAAATTGAATATTGATAAATTCAATCCAAGGTATCACCGAGGTATTCAAAACATTTTTCTAAGCCAACTCTAGTTACCTGGTACCACATAGTCGTATGCCCTCAGCTATATCCCAGTTACTGGCTATTTTATATACTCCTGACCGGCGAATTGGACATTATTTGGACTGTTTTGTTTTTCTGCTGACTCTCTGTATCGTAGCTGCGTGACTTTTATTGGACTTTCGCTTCTTATTTTCCCTTCTTGAGCCGAAAGTTTCGGTCTTGTTTATGGCATTTATCGTGCTGTTTATTCTTGGCTTGGCCTGGCCCTTTTGTTTCACATTGCTGCGCCAGCCTAGAGTTTTCCTGGACAAGGAGTTTTTCCCTAATGCCATCGCATATCCCGCAGCGTTTACTTAACGCGCCCGGCGCGCTCTTATCTAAACGATTGCCTGTGGAGTGATTATGAGTGTTTGAGGTTGTTAGCATAATTGACGCCCCGTGCGCGCTTAGCGAAGGAATAACAACAGCAACAGCCAGCGAGAAAAAAATAAAAGGGAATAAAGTTAGAGCAGAATGAGCGGACAATGAATAATAATCAAGTGCCATTTGGATATATTTTCGGGCTAATAATAAGCTCAATTGTGAGTGAATCCGGGGTAAAATAGTTGGACAAGTTGAGGAATATAAATATATTTCCAAGGGGTTTTACTGAAATTACTAATATACTAATATCACAGCAAAAAAGCAAAATTCCTATTATATTTCCCCTTAACTTTTATTTAAAAATGCCTAAAATAAATAAAGCTCAGCTTTCAATATTAATTTTACTTTTCCATTTCCACTTACAAACATTTTAATTACAAACAATTGTTTTCAAATAAATCATTTAAATTTTAAGCCTCATTTACTAACGTTGTGGTAAATGGTAAAAATTTTAGAAATACAATATTCACATTACCAAAGCACTTTTAGTCACACAAATTGTGTAATTCGGTTTTCATTTTACTTTACCATATTCTAAACATAAGTATAGCACGATTCTGATTTTCAATGCCATATCAAATATTTATTTTCTCTTCGCATTTAAATTTCCAGGCACGTCAGCAGATCTCCCCCCCTCAAAAATCACCATTTATACCTGGACCAAATGCGCATTAATGTTACCTGAAAATGTCAGAACTCTTTTCCCCCCACCGACACTCACACAATTACCACAAATAATTTCAAACTCATCGAACGTTTGGAATGCAAAAAATTTTGCACGTGGCATTGATTTCGTGAGCCATGATTGATTGGTAAGCAGACTTAAAACCGCAATTTTTCGACCTGGCTTAAACGGGGAGCAAAGGAATTTGGAGATGGGAATTTGGGCAAAAAAAGTTTGGCCTAATTGCACACATACACACACCCAATGGGCTGCACTTATTTTGATTGCTCGTTAAAAACGGAAAGCTACGCCTTCTGCAGGGCAACCACTATCTCCTGGCTTATTATTTTCAAGGCTGAAGGCTGTAACATTGCAACAGGTCGTATGAGCAATGGGGGAGATGAGGAAATAAAATGGTTTCTGATATGATTACACATTTCTTCAGTTCGTATTAGTAATATAAGCTATGAGAATAAAATAGTAAATAAAATAAACAAATAAATAATAAAATGAATTGTAATAAAATCCTTTCAAATATTCTATTTTTGTTTTTGTGGTCTTTTATAATTAAATCTTTTTTAATTCGATTTAAAAGAATTATAGCTGAAACATACCCAACAGGTCGTATGAGTAATATTAGAGATATTGAAATAAAATAATAAATAAAATAAAGAAATAAATATTAAAATATTAAAAATGATTGATGACAAATTCCTTACAAATATTCTTTAATATTTTAACTTTAATCTAAGAAATTGTTTACAAATCTCCAATACCAAAAAATCTACCTAAAATCACCTTAACATCCAGCACATCGAATCCACATCACTCTCAAGCTCCGGCAATCAACAGATTTTCCCTAAATCAATGACACTGAATCAAGACATATTTTGGGTGTCACGCTCACATTTCTGTTAGCCAAGTTAAGGCAAACTGATTGCGCAATGAGCATTAGAGCATGAGAGCATGACACGCACGCAGCTCACTCACGTCGCTTCCCCACCGCCCGCAGCAGACTCGCGCTCAAATTTAAGCATCAGGAATAATCTTTGGCTGTTGTCGCCTGTCGCCTTTAGCCTTCCTGCCCGCCGCCTGTTGCCTGTCATTGTCATGTTTGCACTTGGCTTTAATGCTCCTCCGCAATGCCAGTGGGTTTTCGCTTTTGGTAGTTGCCGCCAAATAAAACTTTGAACCCGTTGCCGTTGGGTTTCATTTTCGCTGCAGCCACCAAAATCTGGGGGAGAGCTTCAACCTGCAACATGCGAACCAGCGGAAGGGCAAACTGCACTGTGTTCCCCCAAAGCGCCTGCAATTAAAAGCTGTCTTCCTGGCCCAGTATTTAGAAACGCACAGGGAGAGGGTGCACTGGGGAAATAAATAAGTATTATAATAAAATATAAAAATAAAAAATTATTAAGACTAGAATTCTCATTAATATTTAGTTAACAAACCCTCTTTCTTTTCCTTTAAGTTATCTTAAAGTTTATTATGTTAATTAGTTTATTAGGTAGAATATAAATATA
Source organism: Drosophila truncata (assembly GCA_008042515.1). Lineage (NCBI taxonomy): Eukaryota > Metazoa > Arthropoda > Insecta > Diptera > Drosophilidae > Drosophila > Drosophila truncata. The sequence goes on along the minus strand of VNJQ01005311.1, from coordinate 7,972 downwards.
TGTTTTATAGCTTTTCTTATACAAATTTTAAGAAAATTTTCAAATTATACCCAACAATCTTTTTTTACTAGAATATTTGTAAGTAATTAGTTAATTAAAAATAAATAACACACTTGCCTTCCCTTTTAACATACTTAAATGCTTTTTAGACATAAACTCGCATTTTAAAATATATTTCTTCAATAATATACTTTTATTTCTTTCTCTGCACAGCTTAGTTTGCATCAAATTTCCACTGCGGTGTTTTCAGCATGATTACTTTGTCTACGTGAAGTGCAAATGAAAGTCTCACCACTCTCCGTTTCCGTTTCCGCTTCTATTTCTGTTTGTGTGTGTGTGTGTGTGTTGGCTTGTTTGTAAAGTTTGTTAATTGTGTTGATTTCGTGTTGATGCCGCTGCAGGCGCCAAATGCAATTGGGGAAAAGTGTAAGAAAATTCTAATGGAATGTGATAAACTTACCTGTTGAACTGCAGAGGCAGTTCTCTATCCCCCGCCCTGCCTGCGTGTGTGTAAAAGCTTAACTATTTTAAAACCATTAACCAATGTAAACTCGAGTCCCTTTGAACAAATATCCAGAATCGTTTTAGCCATTATTTTCAAGTAAGAAGATAGTAAAGTTTTGCTATTTATTCAGGAAAATATTCTACAGGAAATAAAGTTGCTTATTTAAGTATGTTGACTGGATAATCCCTTATTAAGTTCATGGGATTTAAGTAAAAGGATCAGGTTCATATCTATGTGTCACTATAAACCCTTGACTTTATACTTTTTTAGCCATTTGTCAATCGTAAAAAATAAACCGATTATGAAAACACACACGACTCAATGGAAAAACATGCGTTTGCAATTTTTCTTTAGCAGTCAGCGGGAAAAATCTCGTTTTGCATCAATAAACATTGACATTGCCGCTTAAGTGTGTGTGCTTTACGTGTGTGTGTGTGTGTGGCTGTTCAGGAGGGTAAATCAAGTGTGGGAGGAAATGCATTTCCTTGCCTGCGTGTTTTGTCTGTGTGTGTGCCATAAATGATGCATGCCCCGCAGGCAACAATAAAATCAGTGAGAAGAAAAGTTTTCCCTCCGAAAAATTCGATAAAGCAGTTTTCTCTTAGAGGCTTATGCTGCGGCACACACAAAGGAGTTTTTCCCGGCAAAATGGCAGAGTGAAACAAGAGATTTAGTGCAACAAAATCCATATTTAAGTGAGTTGTTCCTCTCTCTGCTATTGCGTTTTCGTGACTGCATAAAAATGATGCAAATGGAGATGGAAATGTGGATGGAGAACAAAAAACTCAGAGGTTTCCTTGCTTTCCTATTTTGCTTCCTTCAACTCTTGCTTCTTTCCTTAGTCCTGCTTTTAGGAATAACTTTTCTGACTTTTTGAAATGTAATATATATATAAATCATAAAGCAATATCTAAAACTAAGCTTTAGAATTTTTTAAAGCGCATTTTCCATTAATTTAACTAAAACAACACTGCCTGAAATTAAACCCTAAACACTTATTCGCTTATTAAAATATTAGCTGGCTATCATCATCAGAAAATACGTATTTAAAAACTCCCCTTGACTTGTACAAAATGCTTAAATTAAGCCGACTACAAGTTAAATCCTGTAACAACTGCCGGAAGTGTAGGAAATTAGTTGGTGGGGAATCCGAATAACTTTAAATATCGTTCACGGACGAAAAAGTCCTGGCAAACACACATAAGCTTAAGCCATTAGCAAGGCTTAGAGAGCCGAGGCAAAAATCATAATCTTCTAATTTCGAAGAAGGAAAAGGGGGGCGTACGACGGCGAAGGATAATGCATGGAACGTGCGGCACGCTGGCGTATACGTAATATGCCTAATGCAAAACGCAAACTCAAATAAAAGTGAAATACGAAGACGCCTCTACGCAAATGTATTTGTAAGCAGGCACTTAGCACACTCAGGAGCTGAGTTTTTGAAATATGCTTGACGGCTCTTGGCTCTTGGCTGACTGTCTTCCTCCGACGAAAAAAAAAATGGAAACAGTGAAACACAGAGACAGCGAAAGCGGTAGCAGCTAAAAGCCGAGGTCCTTATGAGAATTTGACAACATATTCTCGCACAACAAGGGGCGGCCTTACCCATACCCATGCCACCACCGCTCCTGGGAGAGTATCCTTGCCGTTTTCCTGGCAATCTCAGCGCGTGCCGCACGCTTTGCGCATTTAACGCGTATTTTGCACAGCGCTCCTAGACGCTTCTATTTCTGCGCAAAACAGGACCTGCCCCTTCGTTGTCTCCTTTTTCGGGGCATACCAGCAGGCAGTCGCCAGCCAACTTTGTGGCTCCCCATATATATACATATATATATATATATATATATAGTTGTGCCCCACATCCAGGCATAGATGCCACATGCACATCGCCACGCAGAATGCTGCATAAATTGTTTTTAAAGTCCAACGGAAAGTGAGTGAAATGCTAGAGCCTTGCTCTCACCTGTCGCTGCTTTGTGCTCCACTCACTAGTCTTTCACTGAGAGAAAATTAGGGAAATTAATAGAAATAGATTTGTTAAGAAATATATTTTATAAATATTTAAATATATTTGAAGTGTTTGGAGCTAAAGGAAATAAATAAAACATTTTTATATACAAACCAATTTTAGTTCACATGATCAAACTCAAAAAGGAAGCCATTTCGGCTGCTTAAAATATTCATTTATAAAACTATGGCTTTATAGTTTTTTATGAATTAAATTATAAATAAATTAACGTTTCGTAATGGTAAAAAAACATTTTTTTAAACCTTTACTATTTCCCAAAATCAAGACATTTCCCAAAGAGGAAACCCGGATTCTCTGTGATGTTCCTGATGCACATACCTGTGGCGTTGACTTAGGGCATCCACTTGGCAGGGCAGACAGGTCGCTCTTCTTTAAATACAGGCTTCCCCATTCAGCCTGGTGATAGACAGTCCTGGGAGAGGGGTGTTGACAGCATCAGGAGCAGGATGAGCAGCAGCAGCTGACTTGGCACCAGAACTCGCCTTGGGGTGTCGTTTGCGGTTTGGCAGCCATCTGGATGTGCGGGGAATATGTTTATATGCAGCCACATATGCAGGCTGATCCGTTTGGTATGTATATATAGTATATATGTATATAGAACTAGTGTAAGCGAAGGCCACTTACCATTTTGGAAGGAAAACAAACAGGAAAATCTTTGGGGGTAAAACTTAAATATCCCTAAAATGTCAAGCGAATGTATTAGTTGCTCAAATTTAAGTTCGGCTCAGAGGGTGTCGTTGTTTTTGTTGAAGGATAAGCTCAAATTTGAAGAGGGATCACAAAATGGCAAGGGTTTCAGTTTTATTTTTTTGACAGTTGGAATGTTGCTGAAATTTATATATGGAATAGCATTAATCTTAATCTGTTTTTAGTAAGTGAGATATATTAAAGTAAAAGAAAAATATGTTATTACATTTTTCTGGCAATAATTTCTAAATTATATTGTTGAAAACATTTTTTTCATCACCATCACTTTGTTTTCTTATGAACCAATGTTTTCCTTCCTGTTTGTTAATTCACAATTGGGAGTGTAGAGATTTACCTGGCACAAGCACTTATTTATCCCCTCGAGGGGATTATTTGTAATTTACAATTTATGTGTAATGTGCGTGCTTGTAATTTGCTGATTTAATTAGTGGCCATAACTCATTGTTATGGACAAGGACGCGGCCAAGATAATAAATGACTTTTAATTGTTGGCCATGCTCGTAATTAGTGAGAAGCGGCACCGGGTTTTGGGCCATGTAATAAATAAGCGTCCTCATCTTATCGATGATCTGGTAATGGAGTGCATAATGTGCTGAAAAGGTGGTACGAACCACTGTTGTTAAAGGATCAACCATAATTCGCGTCTAATTTGCGGTTAACCAACTTACAACGACGCTCCCAAAATGATAGCGAACATTTAACAATAATTAATAATCATTAGTAAGCCGCACATTATGAAGTGGTTGACTAAATATTGAAATTACTGTGATATTAATGCCAGGCCAGGAACAACATAAACAATGGCATTATTATGGGCACTCGCTCTCACTCATCCCCTAGCCGCCTCGCCGCTATCCTCGATTGTCCTTAATGACAACAATGTGCAAACTGTTTTGAAACAAGCGAGGAGCAGGAAAGTGGCAGCAGGCACGAGGCGGCTACAATAATAGCAAGTGCCAAGCAATGGCAATATTGTCGCACTTGTGCGCGAGTGTGTGTGTGCGTTTTTCGGTCCAAATTATGGACATGCGTGTGAACTACAGGCTTGTAAATTGAAACTGTGACACGCCCATTACCATTACCGCCCACACAGGAGAAAAATACTCATTTTGAAAAGGAATTTAACCTAGTTTTAGGGTAACTATCAATGCGTTCCTTTTAAATCGGCAGTTTTTATATTTAACAATAACAAAATCCATTTTATAATCATTTCAAATTGATAAATACAAGAAATATAAATTTTAAAATGATATCAATTATTTTAAGAGCAACATACATACTTTTTATAAACAATATAATATGAAATAGGTTAAAATTTGAGTAATTTTTTTTTAAGTGCACCATAAATGACCGTCGGCCATAACAAAACAAACTATGCTATGGCATCCGCTCTCGACAGGCGCCATTGCAGTAGAGTCCCAGTGCGCTTTTGATAATTATTTCTTTCGGCAATAATATATTTTGGAAAATACATTATTCGAGTGGTGCTAATTAAAATACAAAAGAAGTAATTATAAACGCCAAGGCCTGGTTGAAAAGCTAATAGGAACTCTTCAAATGACCTTCTAATAGGCACTAAAATGTCTCTAAAATTAACAAGTTTACATATCTATAAAAATATAGAATTTAAATAAGCCAGAGAAAGAAGAGATTATATACATATTTACGATCTAAATTTTCTTGATACCCAAGACATCGTAAAGAAATAAATAAAATAAAAAAGAAACATCTCAATAATTACACTTATTTTATCTGTTTTAGATTCCCTAACCCCTTCCATATATTGGTAGATTTATGGCTTGTTAAGCTCTTTGAAAAAATGTGGTTAACTGAGAAATAAATGAGAAGTGAAAACTCGCGTTTATTACCAAGGATTTACCCGTAATTGTGGTGGCCAAGAGGAGAGTCCCATCTCATCCTCAGAAATTGCATTAATAATGCAGTAGGGGCGGGGCACACTTTCGACTGCATACTTTTCGGGGGCTGAATTTAATATTTGGCAATTATGGGAATGCAAAGTGCATGTGTGCGTGTGCGTAGAGCCCCGCAGGCAATGAAATATGTGTGGAATTGCGTATACGCACTGGGTGACACGGAGTGTGAGCATAAGTGCGAGTGCATTTGCCATTATATTGCATAATTTATGCGCACATTTAATTAAATTCCAACCCTTTTACTGGCTTTTTTTCTGCTCAGTTGACCCAAATACCCGACACAGCCACGTTTAATGCCTGCTTAATTTAATAAACTAACGCAGCCCGAAAAAGGGAAAACATTAACTGTCAAAATAGCTTTAAATTAATTTGAATCTTCATGCCCAATTTGTCACCACTTACAGTAAAAAAAAGCTATACTTATATAAAATACATATATAAATATATATATGTAAAACCAACCGATAATGTGTGCAAAGTTAATTGCATTTAATGAGCATTAGAGGCTAAGCGGATTGCGGATGCTGTAAAGAGCAAATGTAATTTGCAATTAAAAAACCTACGACTGCAATTAGTCTAAATGCTTTTTTGCATAAAATCACTTTGAATTGAACACTTGATGCATTGCAAACTTCGGACTATAAGATAAGATTAGACTTACATTATTTACATTCATTTCTGAAAAAATGATAAAGAAATTTACAGTATTTATCAATAGTGGATCATGTATAGTGAAACTAAATATAATAAGATTTACATATGAATTTAACAACTTAATATTTGTGTCGCTAAAACGACACCCTTACTACTATTTACAACTATCCTGCCAATCCACCCGACTTTCCTATACTACGTTTAAAATGAAGTTTAATTAAATTCGAGGACAACCAAATACTACTAATGCATTATAGGGAATTTCAACTGTAATCGATCATTATCTTTGGCATTTCGGTATCGCTCTTAATGCCAATTGCTGTTTACAACGACGGCACACACTTAGTTAAGTTTCAGACGTAGTAAGGAACGGTTCATTGATGTAAAGAAAGGATCTACTACAAATAATTTACAATAAACCATTCAATATTAAGTTTGAACTTTACTTAAGCGATAAAAAGCTCCTCAGTTGAAAAGTATAAATAAAACTGCTTCATTTCTAATAATCAGAACAAAGAAGATATGAACAACGTCCGAAGAAGCATTTTAGACCTCAATGAATACTGTCAGCTGGAGATTATGAAATATATCATTGCTGATTGCGAAATGAAAAATCAATCGCAGGGAAATCTAATTAACTACGCAAATATAGTAAACTTTGCATTGGCCCACGAAGATTTTGAAGCAATATTAGAAGGATACTACAATGATTTGTACGAGAGTCTGGAATTCGTCTTTGTGACCAAAAGTGAAAAGCTAGAAATAGATTTTTCTGAGCTGCAAACCAAATACACAGGAAGAAACGAAGACACTTTCTGGCGCTTCTACGCTTATGCCATTATCGAAAATAACGTCTTAAAAAGGGTTAAACTATATTATGACTTAAAAGCTTTTCTACCCAACTTTTTAGAATGTTTCGAAGTCATTAAAAGAGCTCTTGAAAATAAAAAGACTATTAAATATGTCTCAATTCACCTAAATGGTTAGTAGTATGTCCCAGCATTATAAGTAGTTATAAAAATTAAAATCAAAATTATAAAATATAATTACAAAGTATTAAATATTGTACAAATACTTTCTATAATATTTTCTTTTTTTTTTATTTAAGAATATTCCCTTGAAGACTTAAACAATTTTGGCCACATTACCGAACTTGATTTAAACGTACGAATGAGCGCAGATGCATTAGTAAATGTCTGCAGGTCAAACCCACATTTGCATACTTTAAAGTTTAGAAGCACCGAAATTTATGGAAGACTGTCCGACATCGTGCCACATTGCCCCAATCTTCGGTATCTAAAGTTCGTGCCAAACCCAGATATCGATTTAGGCGAATATGCACCACTGGTAGAGCTTCCCAACATACAAAACATTACCATATTAAGAGCCTACGAGAATGGCTCGCTTTTGACAATTTTCGAGGCGATAACTAAATGGCAAAAACTTGAGTTTCATTCGTTGAGAATTTGCTTTTCCGAACTTTTGCCACATTTAAGTAACGTTACAATTCCGAGAATCAACAAGCTTTTGCATCTAAAATTGAAAGAGGATCCAAAAGGTATGGAACTAACAACCACTTATACAGGGGTGCCACAGAAATCACTAGGGATTTTGCTTTCCGCGGAAACCATTTCCGCGCGAATATTTCCGCGGTGCCACAGCACTTCGAGTGATTTCATTTTTTTAGCATGTTAGGAAACCTTTTCGAACTTTTCTGCTGAGGGTGGCAGCCCTCTCAAATTAAAATTTCCCTAATGTTCGTTTAACATTATTTTATATTTTATCATTGCAGAGCAACGGGTTTTAATAGTTTAAAATTTAATTTAAATATTTAAATATATTTATGTATAGCTAATTAATTTATACAGCTAATAAAATCAAACATCTCTAGCAGCTGTCAGCCATTAGTTTCACCATGTCTGGCAACACTTTTCGCGCTGCAATTAACTGTTCAATTAAACACATGTTCATGTAAACAAATTTTGGCAAAAATATCAACATACATAATTACTTTGAGCGAATATTAAAAATAAAAATAAATTGAATTTAAACTAAAATGCCATTAGCTAGGTTTTTAGCAATCGAAGAGCTCCGGCGGAAGGAAATGAGAAGGGAGAATATGCAGAGGAAAATACTAAGATG
>VNJQ01005310.1:0-59344 GCA_008042515.1 Drosophila truncata | reverse complement strand
AATATGTTTAACTTTGTAAATGTCTAAGTTCTTATTGTTGGGCTCAATATCTAAGAAGAACAAATTCAATGGCTCTTTGGTTACACGACTTTTGATATTACTAATGTTTCTTACAGTGTGGCCTTTGGACTGTACATCTTGTTTAATTAAATCGATATCCGTAGAGAAATGCAAATTCTTAATAACGACTCTGAATGCCCTTTCTTGTTTAAGCTGGTATGTGTGGAATTTGACAAAGTCTGTAGTAAGGGTTTTAACAAGTTTCCTGTATTCCTCAATAGTCTTTACCATTACTCTCACATGACCATCGCGTTGTACTTTATAAAAGAAGAGCTCTTTTTTAATTTTAGACTCTAGATAAGCTAGCATTCCTTTAATATCGTTGACTTCAGATAGGAATATAGGTGGTGGCTTGGCAGATTCACCTAAGGTGTCTTCAGTTATTATATCCAGTGCTTCAGTTTCGTCTTCATTTCCGTTGTTTGGCGTGCTGTCGCTTAGGAGAGAGAATTGATTGGTGCTGGTGCTGGGAGCAGAATCCAGAGCGATTTTTTTCTTTAGCAGAATTGGAGAGACTTGATTTGGTCTCTTGATTGCCTTGGGTTTCGGTTTTACTCTCTGCCAGCTCCAAACCGTTGTGTCGTCTTCGTCGTCGTTCATGTTAACAACAACACTTTCTTGATGCTTATCAGCAACCACTGATTTGTTTTGTTTTGTGATTCGCGTGATTCGCGTAACTGTTAATTGAGGCTTTAGCGCTAGTGCAGCTTCCGCGTAAGTTTTAGGCACGTCTTGACTCGGGGAGTGTTTGATCGCGACTCAGGAAATTTTTAACGTATTGTTTTTTGTTTTTATTTGTTTGCTTTTGTGTTTGCGCGCCTTGCCACTGCGTCTTCGCCTGCTGCTTATTGTTGTTTTTTTTGTTTGCTTAGGCGGTCGGGAGGGAAAACAAGAGGAGGGAAAATAAGACGAAGGGGAGGCTGAAGAACAAGAACAACAACAACATCCTGGAGCGGAAGTTGCCTGGTTGCCAATTATTTAAATGCTGGTATTTACCTACCAACACGGCGGATGTGGGCCAACACCGAGATACAGAGGCGCTGAGAGTGAGAACGAAGGAAAGCCGACTTTTCTTTGGCAGCATAAATCATTATCACATTTATGTAATATGCAAGGCAGGCCAAGGAAAGCCAGCCCCGACAGGCACAAGAGCGGCCAAATATTTGCCCGAAAAAGGACCCGAGGGCAGCAATAAAAACCGCAATAAACCAACAGGGATTATGGTCCATAATGTGAGGATTTTCAACAAGCTTCGGGAAACTCATACGATATATGTATGTACATATATCCCTCTGCCTGCTTTCCCCCTTCGATGATTTGGACTTTTATTGTTTTGTATTATTACCAGCGACAGCCACAAAAAGTGAACAAGAAATCAAAAAATCAAATAAATTATTCAAATTGTTGTTTGGGCTATACGCATATTAATAGAACAGAAACATATTGGCTAACCCTGGACCGGTTCAGGACAAACCCTCAAGAACCTTTGCGCTCTTCCCATCTGGAGTCAATCCCGTTGGGCTAACCATTTGATTAGGCAAAACATGAGACGAGAAACCGCAGGCGCCTCCCCTGCCGAGAGCTCTAGAGATATAGACTCCGGCTACAGTGGGCAAAACATAGATCAAGTACTAGGAAAATATCACGTTGCACATAAGCAATATTTTTGTAAAATATTGTTTTCGCCTTTGTTTATATTAAAAAAAAAAAGTATTTTAAGCCCACAGGATAAAGACTATACATCATCGTAAAGAACACATAGTATCGATCTTGCAAACTATTAAATTGGAGGGCAATTATTCTGTCTACTTAAGAGTGTATTTTAAATATTTCAGAAAATTGTAGTAAGTTCCTTTTAATACCATTTTAACCTGGTACTGCAAATAAAAGTTTTTTCTGGTTTCTTATAAAAATAAGCTTTACTTGCCGACATTATATTCATTTAGCTCTTTCCGAAAAGTCAAACTATGTTCAATTATTTAATACGATAACTTTTATATCCAAACACCACTGTTTCTGGATCCACTCGTCTAGTCTGGAGCATTTTCCTCTCGTATTTTCAATGTCAAATTTATGCCAGAGCACGCCGCCGACTCGAGTCTGGCAGAGTCGCTAATGAGCCAAATCGCCCGAAGGTGCCAGGGAAAATGCTGAGACTGAGACTCAGACAGTCGGTCTTTATGTCTGTTCCATCTTGGTTTTGGTCTTGGCTCTGCGATTTTTTTTTTCGCACATTGTACGCATATTGTTAATTTGGCGCCGCAGGGTACAAAATTCCCAGACCGCCAACCCCCCGGAGCCCCTCTTTTTTTTGGCTTGGTTTTCCGCCCAACCCTCGCTAGATGAACTTTTCCATTGTCTGAAGGGGTTCTCCGTTCGCTTTGTTTCCTTTTTGCTCAGCTCCATTTTTGTGCGACTTTTGCGCTGTTAATTAAATTCGACATTCAAGTCTCATGTGTGAGTGGAGGGGCAGAGGGATGGAAACCACTTTCCGCCAAAGGGAATTTGGGATCCAAGTTTCCTCTCACTCGCCTCGCTTATCAGCAAAATATGCATTTTGCTAAAGGAAAAAAGATGCCGCCACAAAAACGTCGCCAGCTCGCCTCGGCTCTTATCAATAATTTCATAAATGAAAAAACACTGAAATCCTTTTAAAGGTTCCACCAGAATATATGAACGCATACAATCCAGTCCCCAGTCATAAATATATATGAGAGGTGCTTGCTGCACGCAAAAAAAGGGACACATATGGCTGGGAGAGGCGGCTATCAATGTCATATTTTTTACACAGCTTTTTTATCAACTCTTTTATAGTTTATATCTTTGTTTTCTATCTGCTCTCCATCCTTTCGGGCTCCATTTATGCGAACGGAAAAGGGTCTGAGTGGGAAACTGCTTGGTTTATTGAGAAATTGCATTGGCCAAGGAACGTTTATCTGGCCTGCTGATGTAACCGAAAAATCCAACTTATCCATACGGTCTTTTATGAAGTCAGCTAAGAGCTATGCTAATCCAAAATCTGCATTATAATGTGAGATCATTTGTCAAAAGATGAAACGATAAAGATGATATATGATGAATACTGTGCATAAAGAAGGTGCGAATGGTAAGAGATACTCTACAGATGAAGACATTAGGGTTTTGAAGGGAAGATTTGCTATTTAGAAAAATATACTTAATTATTTTCATATATTTTCACACCTTTATATTTAATTTCCGCATCTGTTTCTAAACCAACATCGAAATTTGCTCTAACAAAATCCCTCTAAGTGCCACACCCTCACCTATTATTATAAATATATATTCGTTTCAAACCCTCAACTCAATAAAGTGCCATATCATTCCACCCTCGATAAAAATAAATAATCCCATCAAGTCTGTCATTATCACCTGCCAAAAGTTCATCGAAACCCATATGCCCGACTCAAAACATAAATAGAGTATGCATTGTGACAACTAAATAATAGATGGAAAAATGGCTGCGCGGAAAAAGAAGTTTGGAACCAAAGCCAAAATCCAATTAATCATTCAACCTAATCTCTTAATTGTATTTTATGTAGATTTTAATTTGCTTATTTCATAAGCCGATTTGAACAATTTCACAGTTTGCACAAAGTGGTAAACGAAACCCGAAACCGAGCCCAAACCTAAAACCAGAATAAAATTCATTTGGATGATGTAAAAGTCCCCAAAGTTCATAATTTGTCTATTTTTCTTGTGGCTTCAAATTAATTACATTTGTCATGCCCATTGACATTTCGACAAGTTTTCTATTAATTATTTTTGATAGATGCTGGAACTGTTAAAAATACAAGGCGCACAACAAAAATGCTTTAAAGCTCGAGGAAATGTGTCAATGGCTCGCCTGATTTATGACTGCGGCGACACAGTTTCCAAAACGAAAATGCTCCAAATAATTTTTTTCGTCTCGGAAAGTTTTGGAATTCGGCTGGTAGCCACATCGCTTGGCTCCGATCGTCTTGGAATTTTTGCTTACCTAGAAAGAGAAAAGAGAAATATAAAATTTATTAGTGAATCATGGAAAGCATGGAAAATGAGGTAGCCTGTAGGTTGAAGGGCCAGATTTTTCGGGGAAATCTTGCGAAGAACGAGAAAACAGTAGCGCAGAGAAAAAGACTCAAAACCAGGCCTATAAACAATTGCACATAAACCTCGTTTATGGGACGGACTGTCGCATGTGCAGCATAAATTATGTTTTGTCGTTTTGACATCCCTGACAGATATGCATCTGTAACCCCTGGCTCCGGATAGCCAAGCCAGCCAGCTGCCTGCCTCGCATTCCCCCTTCCCATCCTGGCAGCCCAACAAAGAGATCATTATCGAGCAGGGTAAGGGTCGACTTGGAGCAACAAAAACCCAGCAAGCAGAGCTCGAAAAAATGCTCACAGATGTCGTTTATTGAATATCGATTTACGCCGACTTCGTTAGAGAAAAACGCATGTTAAATGTAAATATGAATAAATGAGCTGAAAAACGGCAGCAATAGCCGTCGACTGCGATCATAAATAAAGGCAGCGATCCAAGCGAGGGTTCCGACATACCGACTTCAAGTGCCCACTAATAAAAGCGGACTTGGAGCCGTAGTCGGAGCGGCTCTCAATGTCACATGTTGCATGTCCTGCGGCCAGACGAGAAATCCAGATCCGCATCCAGATCCAGGGCCACTCGAAGCGCGAAACTCAACACTGACCCAAGGGAAGGAGCCTTGCCAAAGGATGGTGGAGTGACTGAAGTCGAAGTGGAAATGCCCTTAGAATGGGGATGGTATTGAAGTTATATTTAATGGCCTACAGATTTTTCTATTCGAATGGATTTTGGTGATAAAAATGACAAAAGGTTCGAACTTCGAATAACTTAATGTTTTGCCAACGCATTATTTTGATAAATAAAATTACATGGCTTTCATGAGTTGGTATTTTTTTAAACAAAGAAAGATTTTGAGGGGTTCCTAAAAGTGCACTCCATTTAAGTAATTTTAATAATACCCTTTATTTAGGGTATCCATTTAGCGATGGAACGCGGAGTGAAAAAATAAACAGCCTCATCGGCCCTGGGCAAAGATTTTCAAGGCGGATAAGCGAGAGGCAGGACAACGGCGAGACTTGAACCAAAAAATGGGAAAAAATTTAGCAGGAGAAGAAAGAAGGGTTGCCGTCTCTTGCGATGATTGATTTCATGCCAAAGTTGATTTCAATCAGCAATGTTTATGCAGTTTTTTTCGCTGTCGTCGTCGCCATCGTCGTCTGTGGACTTTAGTCGCTTGGGGGTTGGCTTTTGACAAGAATTATGACACTAGCCATATTTGGAGTCAGTGCCAGAGAAGGGCAGCAGGCAGGCAGAGGCGGGGCGGCTGTCGTTTAATTGCCAAAAGCGCATAATTATCGGGCGTACAAGAAGCGTTCAGTGAACCTCCGTCGGAGCCCCGGGCCGAGAAGAAAAGAGGAAATCAAAAAGCTAATAGGCTTTTTGGCACTGGTCCATTGTCCGAAGCCGTAACCGAAACCGAAACCGAGACCGAAAATTGGAGTACCAGCAGCTAAAGCGACACAAAACCAACCAGAAACAACGTTAATCAAGAGCCATGAAATCGCATTGAAAGAGAAAACGAGAAGGAAGGAAAGCATCAACGAAATAAGCAGCAGCAAATCAACAAATTCTAAGCGTTATTATTGGAGACCAGAGAGCAGACTTGATGATGATACAAATTGCTGTTATTATAGCGCGAGCGAGCGGAAGGAGATACAAAGTAAGGAGATTGAGGAGCAGCGAGATGTGAGATACTTTTTAAATGATATGAGATACCTTAAGCGGAGATCGGTGTGCAGGCTTGAGAGGTTGGATGTCTTCTATAATTATGCTTGTAAATGGTTTGAAAAAAGGCACATCTTTAATTTTGATTAATGCAAGGCAAATAACTCCATTTAAATTAAGGAAATTGGAATTTTATATATGAAATAAAAAATGTTGTGCCTTCCCATACTTTGTAGCAAGAGCTCCCGAAATAGTATTACCAAAAAGTAAAACCTGTTAGCCAACAGAACCCTTAAAACTCTTCTACCCTTGGGTTGCCTTTCGGGGGCGCAAAAAGCCATTAAAACGAACCCTTATTATCCTCAACTAATGTCCAGCTCAGTGCCCTGGCCCATGGCAAACTGATTTAAGCTTCTCTCGCACCCAGCACACACACAACATTTAATAAACGTTAAAAGTAAATGGCATTAGAGAGACGCCTTTTCCTTTGCCGTCCGCAGCATTCTGCGCTGACACTTGATGAGCTGTCATAACATTAGATCATGGAGGTCTCCCACTCCCGACCCTCATTAGTCTTGGCAGCGACTGTTTACTCTGCTTATTATGATAAACACTAAGAGTCCGGCGCTGGGCGAAGGCTTTAATGCACTTTAACTTGGCTTTTCCCCAAAAGAAAACGCCTCTAATTGATTGATGGATGTACGAATTGGGTGATTGACTGGCTGGCCATATGCCCGAGTCAAAGGTGTCAAGCGATGTTTTTTCTTTTCCTTTTTTTAAGTAAGCAGATGATATATTTATTTGACTTGCTGAAATATTTCTAGCTTTTCTTGAATTCATTTTTGAAATAATAATATTTCTAATAGCAGCTGCTGTCATCGCGAGAGGGGAAATTCGATGCGCTTAATAAAAGTGACACTCGAGGATTGGCTGGTGCGGTGCCGATGTGAAAAGCGGGAAAACTGAGACTGGGAAATGCTCGATTTTTCTGTGTACTTGTTGCCTGACTAATCAAAAAATTATGAGACGATTTGTTACAGAAAAATACATGCATATGCGGCTTCTATTAAGTCTAATGAGTGCCATTGCTTGGGGGACAAAGGGAAAATGTCCAAGAATGAGCACTTGATTGAGATGTGGGTTGTCATAAAGCCTAAGCGTGAATGATTTTCCGAATGGAATAAGGAAGATTTAATGGAGGCGTATACATATATCTGTATTATCCCAAAGGCTTTGCTCTTTCTATCCCGGGCCATGCTCTTTGATTGCCCGTTTCTGTTGCAGCTTTTTCTTCAGCCCCACAAATGACTTCCGCTACAGACACAAATTATAATGTAAATCGATGCAACATGAACATGAAATATAATTGAATTGAAAATGTTGCCACACACAGCAGCAACAGCAACAACTGACAGGCGACAGGAGCAACAGCAGCCACAGCAGCAGCAACAGCAGCAACAGCAGCAGCAAGTAAAGGGCAAAATGCTAATAAATGCAAACAAAAAATTCAAGTCGCTGCTGAAGCAACTCTAAGCACAAAGCAGCAACATCAGCAGAGACAACAGCAACATCAGAGACCGGCAGACAACGAGTTGCGGACAGAGCCACGTCATGTAACTTGTAACTTGTAACTGGGCATCAAATATGGCCAGGCCAACGGGGGAAAAGAATGTTACTTGGGCGGCAATATATCATCAAAGTGGATGCTAGTCGACGGATCATGAGCGCCGGGAAGGAGGCCCAGCTCAAGATACAACAACCCCCGGCCAGCAGCAACATCAAATCAATGCAATTTCCATTTGTAAATGACCAAAATGAGCAACAACAAACGAATGTTTCGTTTTTTCATTCTTTTTTTTTTTTTTGGCTGGCTGGGGGACAAGCATCATGTTGCTCATGGGGACCACCTGGAAGAGCCACTGATAGAGTTCTTAGAGCCAGAGCGGCCTCCTCCTCATCCTTCCTTCCTCCATACCCGATCTGACATTCCATTTTCGCTATAATTAATAAACACATGGCAAAACAATTTATCAGTTGCTGCTGGCGCCCGAGTCATGGCAAATCGATTAAGCAATCTCTCGCTAAAAAAAAAATGAATTAAAAATTACAACAAAAAAATGGGCAGTAAAACTGCGACTCATGTGAGTGCAGAAAAATATGAAAAACGACGCCGACTTTGGTGATGCATGTTGCCAAAGGGCAGCCAGCAGCCACTGCGAGTCCGCCAAGACTTGCCCCCCCAGGCAACTATGGTTGGCAGGAAAAGGGGGAAAAAACCTCAAGAAAACTTGTCTGCTCTTTGGGCAGATTTGTTTGCTTTTGCTTTACTTTGGCGGCAACGGACAGGGAAAAAATTCAATTTAAAAATTATTGCTGCACTTTGCTTGTTGCACGGCAGCAACATGTGCCTCTGCTGCTGCTACGAATGCCTCGCCTCTCGTGGTCTTGGCCCCCAAAAAACATGTTGATTATTTTAAAAGGCACACATGGAAAAAGTTGTTAATATTTTGGAAATGTATATAACCTAAAGGAATGCTCTTGAAAATAATATTTGCTTATGAATCATAAAATGTTATTGAGAGGTTTAAAAAGAAAATTAGCTTTTATTTAGCTTAGTCTTTTAAAAAGCGGGTTACGTTTTTATGTAATTTTTCAGAGTCATCAGCCCCATATTGTTTTCTTTAAGTGCATCAAGAAAAATGGCTTTCCAGAGGAGCTGCCTGGAAAGATGCAGAGGCAGCAACATAATTTGTTGCCAGCAACATGTCCAAGTTCCTGTGTTCGCGATGGCAGCCTAAAAGTTTAATTTCGCATTTCGCATTTGGCATTCGGCTCATTTGCATTTTACTGTCAAATTAATCCAATTTAACACAAGCTCCGCGACTGCAGGGAATTTCAATCCATTCGAGGGCTACGCAAAATGCGGCCTGCCAAAACGAACAACATAATTACCGTTAAGAATTGCGAGCAGCTACATCAGCGGCAACAGCCACAGCAACAGCAGCAGCAACAATAACAGACATGCCCCGGACAGGCAGCAACACAGAACGTTTTGGGCTCCTTAATTGCCATTGGGAGACTCCATTTGGCATGGCCGAGGAGATGGAGACGGAGTCGGAGTTGGAGTCTCCACAGAGTCCGAGTTCCAAGGCAGCTGCCCGTGGCCAAGAGCACGATTTTCTGCCCGGATCCTCGCATTAGCAATATGGGAAACGAATCGCGTTGACCACAGGTAAACGCAGGCATAGACAGCAGCAGCAGCAGCAGCAGCAGCAGCAGCAACTGAAGCAGCAGCCGCAGCAGCAACATTGCGGCATGTGCAACATGTTGCTGCCTGCTCCCTGTTGCACGTATCGATCGCATTCCGCGTTCCTAATTCGCTAGCATTTTACCAAAGCTTCTTTACCATATTCAGCAGCAGCAGCAGCCGGAGCAGCAGCAACCGGAGGAGGAAAAGGCAGCAGATAGCGCGACTTGACTTGACTTGACTGTCGCAAATCAGATACAAGCAGAGGTCTTGACTGAGGAGGGGCAAGGAGAGTGCTCTGGCACTGGCACTGGGAGAGACAATGCCGGACCCTGTGTTTAGCATATGCAGATAGATGGGTCTGCAGCTCCCATCTAGGCACTGAGAACAAAATATCACGCTCGGGGCTTTGAGTCAGGGAAATAACATACTAAAATAAAGCAAGGGATAACTGAAGCACATAATATTCCATATTATTATTGAGGAAAACGTGACTTGTTGGAGTAGAAATGGGTTCAGCTTTTCGAAATTTATAAGGCGAGAGTATTGATCACTTTTTGCAAATTAATTTCCAGTGTATTATCTCCTGTCTCTCCCTGGTTACGCACGCTGGATTTGCAGCTTAAAATATTTGCATACGTTAGCGTTCCGTGGCACTCCTCCTCGGTCTCCCCGCTCTTCCACAGGTACGAAATATATTAAATTTAAAACGGACCTCGAAACGAAACGAAAATATGTTAAACGCGTGACTAATGTGAGAACGTTCCACGAGATACATTTGGTTCGTTAGCCTTGGCTCTCAGTGCTGATCAATGATCAAACACCGACAACGGGAACGGCAACTCCGGAGCTCAAGTTGGCTAATTAGCTATGCAAACTATGAGATACACAACACAAGATACCATGTATCTCAAAATGCCTCGGGCCTCATGCGTGCAATTCGCGGCGTTTTTTTTTTGGCGTAGCGAAAGAAAGTTTAACTCGATTTACTTCCAATTAGCTGCCATTTTCGGCTATTTGTGTGTGTATCTGTGTGGGCGCCAAATTTGTAGCTCAAAATTGCACAGATACGGATTCGAGATCGGAGAGAATGGGAGGACGGCTTAGCTGAGTCCCAAACTCCAGCTCCAGCTCCAGCTCCAAATCCGCATCCCAAAGAGTCTGTAATTTGACTAAAGACTGAAATTTGAATGATCGCTTTGGCTAAGTGGAGTCTGCAGTCTGGAGTTTTGGGCTCGGGGATTTCGCAGAGGAAGTATCTGTTTGAGGAGCCTGTGAATTAATACGGTTCGGGGCTGGTCGAATGCGTTCGTTTAGCGATCGCTTAAGTGCCTGGCCACAAAGTGTATTAAGTCTCTGGCATAGCATTTTGAATGCCGTTGGCTTTGGATGAACAATTTAAAAATCCAACGTATATATACGGAAGTATGTGCTGAATATTGTGTGGGTTTTGATTTAATTAAAGGGGAGGCTTAAATGAACTGTCGGGAGTGAGATAAAATATGTATAAAATATAAATATAAAATATAAAATATAAAATATAATATAAAGCCACTTGTTTTTCTTACCTAAGAATAAGTAATTTAAAAACAATAGCTTTTCCGGTTAGTTGCACCTTCCAGAAATTAGTTTTCGGAAACCTTTTCCATTCTTGCATCTTTACAAAGGATCTTAAGACCCTGTCAGCATGCATTTCTCCCGGCCCAAGATCCTCAAATATCTTATCCTAATACAGTCTCCTTTCCCATTTCCCTCAGCATATGGTTTTCATGTTTTCTTTCGTTTCGAGCCAATCTTTCGAATAAATACTGTGCCCCGATTGTGTCCCTGCGGCCAAATGACACCTGCATACTTCTACCTAGACCAGCAACCTACTTAAGATACTTTAGATACTTGCCCGGCCCACGAGAGCAGTTATCTATCCATCGAATAGTGCCTGCCTGCCGCCTACCTACGATGCACACTCTTCTGATTCCCTGCCTCTGGAGGAACCTTTTCAGGCTCTTTATTTCGAAGTTCTTGGACTATTTGCTTTTCAATGCTGCTTCGATTCGTGTTCTCCTTTTGTTGGGCTCGTTTTTATTGTTTTTCTGGGTTTTTTTTTCGGGGAAAATTTATGACTTGCTGGCTGGTCTCTTATGTCGGGAATGCGTTTCTTGTTTTTCCTTTGTTTGACTTGGCTCGGTTCGGTTCTGTGCGGCTCGATTTTCTTTTCTTTGAGCTGCGAGATGCTGCTGCACCATCGGAATTCTCTACCTACGCAGTTTTCCAGCGGCGGGGGAAAAAGAAAAACAGAAACAGAAACAGAAACAGACACCGACACCGACACCGACACTGACTTCCCTTCACTCCTTGAGAGCGGCTCGAATTGCCTCTGACCTTGTGTTTGCGGCCATTTTCTGGCAAATAGATTTTTCCCGCCACAATTAGGCAACTTCTTGGTCTCGCATTAAACGAAATTGTAAATGGAAATTGTTGCTCCGACGAGTCCTCCAGAAGGGAGAGATAATCATAAAAACTGTAGCGGGGAAATGTTAAATTTTATTGCCAAAACTTTGGCGCCCAACCCAACACCCGAATTTAATTTGTTCAAAAAGAAAACATCAAAAGCAGCTGGTTTTTTGGCGAACGAAAGGAATAACAAAAATATATATAATAATCATAAATACTTTTGGTCCCTCACCCCCTCACCCTTGCACTCCTGCTCCGTCTTCTGGGGGATTTAGGTGTGCGATTGTGTGTGGGTTCCTACTACCTGGTGGTGGTGGGATTAGACCTGCCAATGCGAAATTATACAACTTTTATGTCTGGTCTTCGTTTCGCTTACTTATTGCTTTTCCAAGTCTTACTTTCCGTGCGTTCTGTGTGTGTGTGGGAGAGCGTGAAAATTTCGCTAAGCCAAGTTAAGGCAACTTCTTTATTGGCAATTCTTGTTATTGCTCCGTCTCCCCTACGCATTGCTTGTGGTCGGTCTTTGGGGGTCTTGACCTCTCTTGTAGGATCGCATACTAATAGAGATACGAGTGTGTAAGCCTGGCCTTGCGAGTGCAAAAATTTAATTTATACATTAACCCTTTGGGGCATCGTGTCACACGATTTGCATTGCATGTTGTCACGTCATGCTGTCAACAGTCACCCAGCAGCAACATCGACAGCGGCAGCATCAGCCGCGGCAGCAGCAGCAGCAACACAAACTGTCGCGCGCAAGTTTGCACCTTGAATGGCATAAACTCCCCTCTGGCTAAAACAACAAGAGAAGAAAAAAATAAAAAGGGAAAAGATATTTTCTGCCTTCTGGCTACTGTGAGTAATTAAGCCGCATGCCTTCTGCCTGTCGTTGTCCCTTTGGGCCAGCTTCAAACATCCCGCTGGCCGCCCAATTAAAGCCCTATAAAATCACTTAAGGGCCAAGCATTTGACAATCAACTTTAATAATAACACAAAAATGATGCCGCTGCCGCCGTCCTGGTTGTCCCCTTTTACTCACTCAACCTTGACCTGGCCAGAAAGTCGGGATATATTTTCACAAAACATGGCCAAGTCAATGGCGGCGTCGGGAGGGGAAAACGATGGCGAACAAGTTGCGATAACAACAACAGCAGCAGCAGCAGCAGCAGCAAAAAAGGGGCGCAAAAAAATTATGAAAAATTAATTTCTGCCCGACGGCAGATTTTCGCTTTTTTCGTGTTTTTTTTTCTGTGTGGCAGACAGACAGAAAATTGATGCGGGTTCGAGGGGGAATCTGGGAGGTTGCATTGAGGTTTATGCGTTGGATGATAAAGGATTCGTTAATAAAAATGAAAGGCATAAAGATAAGGTAGGAGATGCGTAGGACTTAAGGCTGATATGCAAAGGGGATTGACTTTTCTTGGCATAAAATGGTATAGGAGGGTACATTGATTTGGGATAAAATAAACTTCAAGATAATTGAACAGTTGAAAAATATAAAGAAAATTGGGCAGTAGTGTGTTTTTAAAACTATTTTAAATTAAATATTACTAATTTTCTTCATGTTCTCCTTTGTGACTTTGCATCTACGCATAAACATGATTATCACACATTCCTCAAATACAAATTCTCCCATCATCGCCATTGGGAATCGTTTTTTACCCTCACTTAGCTGCAATTGCTGCTGTTCATTGCCCTTCCATGTGCTTGCTCTTTTGTGAGGATGTTTTACAATGTGCTCCACTGTGTTGTGGTAACGATGACGATTTCTGTCGATTGCAAAAGCGACAGGGAGCAGCAGCAACATCAACATCGACAGCAGCAGCGGCAGGAGCAACAACCACCAACAAGCAACATCGGTGGCAAGTTTGGCCTCCAGCCTGGACCTGCGAAGCCTTCGATTTGTTGGTCTGTCATCATGCCTCATCATTGTCAGGCAACAGCGGCTCATCCTGGTTCCCCGGCATGTGCAACATTTTCATCATCATTATTTTATGTTGCAGAAGGCAACCCCAAAGGCCTGTCTACCCTCCACCTTTCGTTCCCATGTTCCTTTAATTTTTTCTCCTTTTATTTTAGTTTACTTCTCCGTATTTATGCATTATTGAATTTTTGTTTATAAGACAAAACGACATGTTTGGGTGTCTGCTGTCTCGAAAGCCTGAGAATGTTTACAAAGCAACAATGTTTACTATCCCAAACGAGAGGCTCCCGCAACGATATATCCGTTGAGATTCATCAAATGAAGTTATCACAGCGGCGAGGCAATTGGCAATTGTCACAGTGGAAACGAATCAGAGCCAAGTCAAGTGCCAAACACTGTCACTCAATCCCCGCAGTTGATCCTCGTGTTGATTTCAGCCATCGCCACGAGAAAAGGAGATATTTTCCTCCTCCTTCTCTTGCTCCTCCTTGTCTCCCGCCCGGTTTCCCCAGAACGCTGACTTGGCAGATCCCCGATCGCAGATCGCTGGACGTTGATGCCTATTGACAGCTCACAGCGGTTTATTAATGATCATGCTGCGGCTGCCCAGAGATCGCGATATGGTCTCTGTGGATCGGATCTGCGGCTGAATTTTTTTCCCTGCACGCGATGCGCATCAATCTCAGATAAAGAAAGATCACTCAGCCGTCAGATGATCACTTTGCGATCGCCGAACGCCGAACGGCGAACGTTCTATGCAAATTCCATGCCCCGGTTCTTTTTTTTTTTTGTGTGTTCTGCCTCGTCCTTCTCTCACTTGATTAATTGCCGCTGCATTTTTAATTAATTTTTTTTTTATAGCCAGCACAGATTCCTGTGCTCCCTTCGGCGGTTAATAATTGTTGAAAATTCTAGCTAACTTTGGCCTGGCGTTGGATTTTTAGCATTTCCCAGAAACAACACACTCCAAATCATTTCCCACAAGGTGCGTCTGCTAATTAAATATTTACTCCCCCGGCCACACCCGCCCCGGTCTAACCCAGTTCTAAATTCTGATTGCAATGTTTACCAACTTCTCTGGCGTTTCCCAAAACTGTAAACAATTCCACACACAAATGTCAGAGTTGGACTCGGAGTTGGTTCTGTAATTCGAAACGATCCCCGGGATAGACAGCTCCGAGCTCCGAATGCAGGCCGCTCGCTTGATGTCTTTCGAGAGTCTTCAAAATGTAAATAATGCTCTGCTAAAAAACAAAGAAGAATCGGCTCGAGTTGAAGTGGAAATACCGAAAGGCGACAAGTGAGGCCTTATCTTAAATGCATGCCCCGATGGGAAGACACACGCAGTGAAATGCGGAGAGCTGGGAAAGTGTCGCCGCACTCTCGAGTGATTGGCATATCGCATTTCCCCATTTGCCGTCGTCGCAAAAGTGCAATAAATTAGCTCGGTAAAAAGAAAGAAAAACTGAAAGCAGAGTCAACAGAGGGAAAACCAGTAAAGATCTCAGTCTCAGCGCAGAGCAGGTTGCACAGGCTGAGGACCATCATCCTCATCAGCAGCAAGCCAACTAAAAACCAAATTAATTTTATGACAAACTCGTTGAATGGCAAAAGCTACCAAATCTTCAGACGGACGTGGGCAGGTTGCTGCGGCCCACTCCCAACTGACTGAGGAGAACAAACAGAAAAAAGGAATTATAAAAATAATTCGATACGGCGATACCTGGAATTAAAAGTGTCTAACTTTAGTGGGACGGCGACGGCTTTGGTTACCCAAGAAACGTTGCCGGAAATTTATGCGTAATTTGTTCGAGAGGTTTATGGAAAATGGAGTGAAATGAAGTTGTTGAATATTTGATATGGTCACATCAAGTAAGGGGAATTATTATTAAGCAAATCTATCTACTAGAAATTCAAATAGGCTTATCAATTAAGGGTTTAACTTGGTTATTTATAATTATGTTTATTATTTATGTGATTTAAAATTGTATTTACTGTTTGAAAGTTTGAAGAGCTAAGGGATATTTATTTCTTAACTAAACAGAAGTAAGGAAATCCCCAAAACTAATTTATTTTTAATCGAATTTGATAATTATTTATTTAGTAATAAATTTATTAAAATTTCTAATTAAAATAAAAATTCAAGCAAAGATAAGCTAATTTATGCCACACATTCAAAAGCATTCTGACATTTATTTGACAGCTTTCATTAAAATCTGAAATATGGTTCCTGTCTCGATTGCATATTATTACTTTAAGGACGTGCTTACATCTTTTCCTAATTTTTATTGCAGCGGCATTTGCCATAATTTAGCAACCACTTTGCATACCCCGCCACCGTCTGAATTCCTTCTATGATCCCTAACTAAATGCTTTTTTGCTTTATGGCACTGGCAATGCCACCGCAATATCAATATCAAGTTTATTTTAGCTTTTTAGCATATTTTAGTGTCTTATCAGCGGCCCGCCAATGGCAGCAAATGAGTCTGGGTCTCCTCCGACTTGGAGTTGGAGTCGAAGGCGGAGGCGGAGGGGTGGCGAGTCCAGAGAACTGAGTGCCGGAGCGGTGGATGGCTGGCAACATGTTGCTGCTGCAAGAACAAGACTCCATTGTAGGTTTCGCCTGGGTTGACAGTCATTTAGATTTATGGCTGATTGTCTGCAACGGCAGCGCCTTTTTATAGCCAACTTGAGCTGGATGTTGTTGTTGCCTTATTTGCACGCAGAGTCAGCAATCCAATTTTTGCATGTTTGTTGTCGTTGTTGCTGTTGCTGTTGTCGTCGTACGCAGGTGAGTACAAGCCACAAAAGCAACAACCGCGAAACTTGTTTAGCAACATTGGCCAATTTGCATGTGTCGCACTCGCTGGCAAAGACTTGAAACACGGCACTTGGACTTGGTCCCGTCGCGACTGGAACTCGGAGTCAGTCCCAGTCCCAGTCCCATTCCCAGTCCAACTCCTCATCCGATATTAGATATCCCGAATGCGATAAACGTCCAGGCGATCGACGAGACTCGCTGCTTTATTGATTTAAATGCCGGGCGTCGGTCGCATCTTCTGTGATTCGAGGATCGCACAGCAAGTCCCCGATTGAGATTAAGCCGTTTGTCAACTTGTCATAATTGCCCGGACTCGCCGGCGCCGATCTCTTTGGGCTTGTTAACAAATTATAAACTTTTCCCTCCTCCTCCCTCTTCCCCCAGTCGCAGAGAGACAAAAATGCAACGCCAACGTTGTGGCAACTGACTGCAAACGATGACTCAAGGCGATTCTTTGAAAATTTTTCATAATTTCCTTGCCGCGCGTAGGCAGCCGGGGACCCAAACTCAAAGCCAAACTCAAATGGCGATTGCTGGCGGGTATGTCTGCAGCAGCAAAAGCAGCAAAAGCAGCAAAAGCAGCAGCAGCAACTTGCAACGTGCAACTTGCAACCCGGCTCAACTTCAACATCATCAAGTGCAAATATGCAAATCTCTGCCGACGACTTGCTTAAGGATAAATGACAAAGACAAAGACAAACCTCTTTTTCGGAGCAGCCGGAAATTTCAGATTTGTGTAATTAAATTCGTATTAGCCACCGAGACTTGTTGATCTTCCAGCTAACTCATTTCGCTTAACTGTAAACTGTTTTTCCTGTAAAATCTGGGGTTAATTGTCGGACTGATAAATAAATATAATAACTTTCAAAGTGCTGCCTCTTAAAGTCTATTTCTAATAAATATCCAAAGATAGCCCGAACCAAATCTCCCTCACGGCTTTTCCCATAACTTGTGAATCAAATTTCCATGTTGATTGACCTCTCCAGAATTGCATATCCTCCTCCGGTTACAGTTACACCCCTCCGTTGGCTCCTTTCTCCCATTTCTCGCCGTGCGATTCCCCACCCCTTCACACATAGCATTTCCAATGCAATTTGCAAACCTTTTTCTCACCAAGCTCAGATTTGCTCCGAGCTAACCACCACGAACGAATATAAACGGGCGGCGGGCAACGAACAAAAAACAAAAAACGCTTTTCGGAAAATCCAGTAACGCCTTCTCAAAAAAAGAAATAACCATTTTCCAGGCACATTGCATGCAAAAATGTGGCCAGAAACTGCAACAAAAACGGCAACGGGCCAACAGTAACAACGGCTTTAAACGCCAACTGGTATAACTGCAACATTTCGGATGCAAGTTTGCATTTTACGCGGCTGCCAGGCTTAATTTTCCTTTATTTTTAATATCACAACCAAAGCAACGGCAACAAAATGTACATAAAACCCACGGCTATATCAAGTACGGCCCGACTCGGCTCCAGCCTGGCGATTTGGACTGGCTGTCAAGCTGGGTCCCAGATCTCCAGGAAGCAAGAAATAACAAAAATCTTTGCGTAGGCAAAACTTGGCTCAGACCACGTCGCTGTGCTGACCATGTCCAGCTTGCCGCCTCTCAGCCTTTCTTTGGCCATGTTGCTGCTGTTGCTTCTGCTGCTGCTGCTGTGTTCTGGCCCAGCCCGGATTGTTGTTTTAAATAATTAATTATTGTTTGGTTGGCAAATAGCCGGCCCAAGATCGAATGGCCGCAACAAGAAGAGCTACAGCTATGGTTAGTAGCAATTAGTAGTTGAATGATTTTCCCAGCGGAGGGAGGATATATTTGTGTTGCTAGTATAAGAGACTTTCGGACCTTCTAGGGAAGTAATTGAAAGTTTTGACTCACAGAGTATTGAACAGTACTGTTTGGGTTAAAAATTAAATTATATTTTTAGTCAGTAATATTATATTGTACTGAAATACAGTCAGTTTTAATTTCAATGAACAAATACCCCCTTTAAGCTTTTCATGAATAGTATATCAGAGACATATCTTTATATTCAATACCTTTCCTCAGCTGAAACCCCCATTTTCCACCCACATCGACCCGCCTTTCAATCACAATCCTGCCCCCAAACTCTAAGCCAACATATCGGTGCAAGACCGAGACAGAGACCCCCCTCATTATGTAGCCTGCAGCTGGGAGCAAATGGGAGATCTTGTTGAGTGCCAGGCGATTGGTAGGGCAATCATGTGATTGAACAAATAACATACTACGGAGCTGCCACAGCACTTGACTCCATTTCTATCGCCCGGGAAAGGAAAGTAAGCCGGAGACCGCTACTTAGCCCAATTTTCGCATAATGCACATGAGAAAATTGCACAAGAGCCGAGAGGCAGCAGCGGGCACACAAAAAAGCAGAAAAATGCTAACAGAAATTGCCAAGACAAAGGCAAAACCCGAACCCAGAAAGCCCTGCCACCCCCGGAGACACAAAAAAAAAAAATAATAATAAAATTGAAGGAGAAAAAAGTGCAGTGAGTCCAGTTAGCTGGAAAAACGCTCCCCAGAGTGGCATTAGAAGGTTGCTACTCACTGTCAACCCTGCAACTTTGTTGAGGGCGATAATTTTTATGACCCCGACAGATTCTCAAGCCGACTGCGATTGACCCACCACCCAAAAGCAAAAGTCGCTGGTCACACACCACCAGAACCCGTAGCTCCTTGACTGGGACAGGGCAGGAAGAAATCCTGTCGTGTGCCAGTGCAGATAATTTTATACAATTTATTATATGAAACGAGCGACGTCGCCAAGCGTCGCGTGCAACACTTGCCACATCACATGGGAGGAGCGGAGAAGAACTGGGATACAGATACTCGTCGTAGCCGTACCACAGCCTCAGGTTGCGTGCTAAATGTTTACTGAAATCCGAAATCCGACTTCAAAAATCCGAATTGCGTGTGTCCACGCCGATATCGGTGGAATGGGAATCGTTGGTTTGGCATTAAAAAGCGTTTAATAAGCATTAGATTACAACATTCTCAGCGCAGCAGCGTTGCAAAGGGGTGTGACGGCTTAAGCTCATTTAGATATATGTTTTATCTGAGCGGATTTGTCAAGCCATGAAATCGCCGAAGGGAGCAAATCAACGTTGCTTTTAACCTCAAGCTCAAACCATTTTGCTTTAGTTTTCTCTCCAAACTTCCATTCCGAAACCACAAAAGCCGCAAACTCTATTCTTTGTTTGATTTTCTTGTAATCAGCTGTAAGATTGGTTGGGGAAACCTATCTTCTATGTATACGCGCTTGATTAGTCTTTCGTGGCGAACGAACTGCAAACTCATTACTCATTTATCTAAACTTCGGTTTCTGGTGAGTGATCTTTCCCGTGATCCTCCCTTAGGGGTATACATTTTTTTGTCTGCCTCGCGTTACCCTCATCTGTCTATTTTACTTCCTACATATCTTTCTACACATGCATTTGGGTTCGATTTGTAATTCGATCTGTGTATTCTTTGGAAATTGTATTTAGTTTCCCCAAATGCGATCCCTAAGTGGGTTCACTGGGTTAACATTATCTTTGTTTCTTTTTTGTTCATTATGATAAAAAAAAAAATATTTTGGGTGGCCCTAAGGGTTAAAATATAATATAAAATCTATTGTAGAAAATAGGGACTTGGGATACTGAAGCATTATAAAAACTAACTTATTGCAACATTTCAGATCTCGGGCTCCTAGCATAACTTTCTGTGCCCGACCCTGCTTTAAAAGATACTTCCAAATCGGCTATATCTGTCCATAATGCTCATCTCTAATGAGAAAGAGAGAAGAGGAAACATTTTCATAGAGAGAGAGGCATGAATAATGGGTCTATGAGCGGAGTCGATGTCGCGTTGTCTATAAAGCGGCCTTAAAATCCATTAGCGAACGTTGCAGGCATAAATAAACCGCAGTGCCTTAATTTCACTTTGTTGCTGGTGTGTTGTGTTGCAACCAAAAATAGCCAAAAAGATGGAGACGAAAAAACGTAAATGGAAACAAATGAGGCTAATAAATAAACGGGGGAGTGCATAGACTCGCGAGGTGGAGGAAGTCATATGCATAGGCAGCCACAAAGGATTTTTGCCTTGTGGCTCCGGGAGGAAATGCATAGTTTGTCATATTGCCCTTCAAATGGTGTATACGCTTTGTATCTCAAATTTAGTTGCAGATGCATCTGTTGACACTTACCCTTGAGAGCTCCAACTTGTGTTAATCCATTTAATCCCGCGAGGAGCAGCGGGAGTAGTGGGAAAATCGGGAAATTCACCAGCGACCGACTCCTGCGATCGAGTTTGATTATTTTTAGATGGTCGCCAAGAGCTCCTCGATTGTTTCTATTTTTATTTTTATTTCTGATTCTTGTTTCGCTTTCCTTAGATAAATGGTGAGGCTGCAACCGCCGCGGCATGCCACGCATCTCGCACGAATGCATTTTGTCAAGTATTTCTCTTCCCCTTCCCTTAATTGCACACCATTTAAAATAGATTTGCACTCATTTCGCGATTTTCGGTTAGCACACACTGCCTGGGACTAGGCTGTTTTGTTTGAATTCTTCTATTCACTAGAATATCTTTGAGTCCACGGCGCCACTCTTGATCCGATACCCGGAGCGAACGACTATCCACCGAACGAACTTAAACGTCCACCGGTACGGGTCGACCTAGCACTTGCGAACCGACCGACGATGAAAATGCGACTGAAACACGATTTTTCGTTTCGTTTCGCTTTCGGCTTACACGAAGTCCGCCTCGGCAGCGGTTTCGGCTGCGATTCGTGCCACCACTTCGGGTGTTCCCTTTGTCAGTCGTCCCCGCTTGTTGCATGTTGTGGAACGCATTGAGGTTTGTTTACGGCTGCCTCGGTTTGTTGTGATCCATTTCCGCACGTTTCGTCTATGGAGACAGGGAACGGTCCGGAATATGTTGATGCATCACCATGTTGATAGAACGTCTAAATGAAATCTACTTCTCCGAAACGGCTTGTCCGATTTATATGAAATTTGTTATATATTTTCATTAGGTCTGAGAATCGGCCAACACTTTTTTTTATATTCCTAAGTGACAAGGAATCGCTGTCCATGAAGAAATAATGTATTTGTTCTGGTACTTTCACCTGGGTATTATTCGTTCAAATTCCACACAGCATAATTTAATCTCGATTGCATTGGTCTTCAAGCACTCTCTTAAAATTGTCCATTTTCACTTGGCGTGGCACGCCAAAATTTAATTCTAAGAAAAAGATATGTACATCTTTTCCGATAGCCCAAAATACTAAGGCAAGCAAATGCGTAAAAAGGTCGTGATCCCGCTCCTGAGGTTGTTGTCCGGCTTGCTGTTCAGATTTTATTTGTTTAAAACGATTTTATTAGCTTCCAATTTATTTCTGAACGAGCTTTTTTTCGCGTGGTCTAAAGTGACCGTAGTCATAGCCTCACTTAATCCTAACTTTCTTAATATTATTTTTATTTAAAACGAAACAATGGAATTGTAACACAAGTGCGGAAGTGTTACTTTGGAAATGCTAATGCTAAATATTCAATCTCATTCAATGATTTACTTTGAGACAAATGGAATCAGTGCTTGCATACATACATATGTATGAATGTATATGTCAAATAAATAAAATGCAATCAATGCTTGCAGACTAAAAATGGTAACAATTAATTCTAACATTAAAGAAATACAAGACAACAATGAGTGTCTAAGGTAAGAACTTGCTTATCAGTTATGTATGTAAAATAAAACAAATGAAGTATGTATACTAAAAAATGTCTTATTTTTATAGCGACAAAGTCTTAGTGTCTCTTAGTGAAAAATGGGGTTAAGTGATGGCTGTGCTTTATTGACACAAAAAGTCTTCTATTGAATTAATATAAACACGACCCACAGTCCATTTCTCTCTTCGAAATCCAGCAACTCTTTTTAATCTTGCTTTATTTGTCCATAATTTAAGCTCTTTTTCAGGTTGTCAAGCCAACAAATTGCCAACCTTTGTGCTGCTTAGCTCGGATAGTTTCCATTCGAACTCGAAAACATCTCTAGCCTGGGGATAATCCCTACTTGTTGCATCTGATTGCCCCCTTGGCTCCATTGTACCCTCCAACTCCGGCCGATGGCTGAACCGCCTCAAAGGGGACGGCCATTTGCTATCTAATCTGCTCGAGTGCCGCACTCACTCTCCAGCTGTTAGCTCATCTATTTCCAAACTGCAATAAAGCCAGACACAGTTCTGGGCCAAGAATAAAAAAGAGAATAGAAATGGGAATATGCGATGAATAGAAATCAAAGTGGAGACCCCGATCTTGGACACTGTCCCTATATCATAGACGCCTCCGTAGCTCCGCTGCTCCGTTACCGGCGCGCTAATGAATTTCGAAATCAATTGAATGGCCAGCCCAGACGATATTGTATTAATTTATCAAAGTGCATATCCGAAAGGGCTTTCCTCTATAAATCGCTGCCTAATTTCCCAGCGTTTGTTAAATAATCAATAACTTTTCTTCCCAGGTAGTTTTTCGAGTGTGAAGTCGGTTCATTAATGCCTCTGCTCAGAAAAGATACTACGTTAGGGAAGTGTAAAATAAAGGTGTGTATCTTTTTTCCATAAAGGAATTGTGCGTGCATTTAGGAGCGGGCAGGTGTGGACGCTGCATCTCTCTCTCTCTCTCTCGTTCTCTGCCACACAATGTGCATTGTCTTTGCCAAGCAAAGAAAGGTCAAAGTGCGTTTGTCGTTGGATATATATGTATGTACATATGTAAGAAAATGCATGCATTTGTTGCCTTCTCAAGTCCCGATTCTTGATGCCCGATCCCCAGTGCCGCTCGCTCACCGCTGGCTCACCTTTTATGGCCGAGGAATGCAGGTAGAGGAAAAGGGAGAATTGTGGCAGGTAAACCATATTTCAAATGCTGATAATTGGCCAATTTACAGCCAGGGCGAGTTGCTCTGCTTGAGAGGTGAGATATCCCGTCCGTTGCCCGGTTGCCGCGCTTCATTAGCACTCTGAATGAAGTTCGGCAACTGCGTAGGGATATAAAATCGGGCTAGTAATGAATCAAATTAGACCAAGGCTCTAAATTACATATATTAAAAAAAATGGACACTTAACTTGGAAAAGAACAAGTAATCTTCATAAAAATTAAACCTAATTTGTTGTTTACTCCACACATGTATTTGTTATTAATTTTATCAGTAGTAAATTTGATAGTTTTTATTAAAATGTGTTCTTAGAAGAACCTATAAGAATTTTCTCATTCAGCCTTTATTTTATGCCAAGGAAACAAGATACAATATCTTATAAATTAAATAGTCAGTTAAAAGTAATATCTATTAAGTATATTTCAATCTTATTAATAGTGTTAGGATTGATGTTTCAAGCACCATTTCACTTTATTTCCATCTTAACATTTCTACATTGTTATAGTTCCAATGTTTAGATATGTACCATATGATATACAAATAAGATAAAAATACTCGGATGGTCAAATAACATAAAAAGCTTAATAAAATCATTGTGAATAAAATAAATCAAAGCAGAAAATTGTCTTATCATTATTAACATTATTTGTAGTGTTGTAACATTCCCAAACCAATAAAGAAGTGTGATGGTAAAAGTTAATTTTTTAAGTACTAGCAATGGCCTGAAAACTATGAGCCCTCCTATACCCATTTACACAAATATTGTTTATCCAAATTGTTTACCCATTTAGATCTTAAGCTGTCCTGATTAAGGATGCGAGCCGACCTCACATTACTGTCTACCTTAGGAAGTTTGGCAACCTTGCAGTGCATTCGGCATTATCTAGGCAGAAATGTTGACATTCCCTTTGTCGTCTCTGGCCCTATCTCCCTCTACCGCCATTCGCCCCTCTCTGTCACTCACTCTATGGACCGACTGACTGACGGACGGACTGAGTGCCTGTTTGACTGTCATGTCGTTTGGCTTAAGCCTTGTTAATGACATGTAAGTTGCGTCTCAATTGCGGATTTGCGAGCTTCCCAAACGAAATGAAATGACATTTTGATTGTCAAGCCAAAGCCGAAAAAGATGAGGAGACCAAGGGAATCACGAAACTTATAAATGCACTTTAATGTACGTGTTTAACTTTATTGGAAGGATGCGGATGCGCTGCCTTAGCCTTCTTTTCCTCGCCTCGACGGGACATTGTGCGCTCAAAAGTAAACAAATTACGTATACGTGCACACTCAAG
Organism: Drosophila truncata; assembly: GCA_008042515.1. Taxonomy (NCBI): domain Eukaryota; kingdom Metazoa; phylum Arthropoda; class Insecta; order Diptera; family Drosophilidae; genus Drosophila; species Drosophila truncata. Next base: position 34,841 of record VNJQ01005310.1, on the reverse strand, counting down.
ATAATTGAAATTAGCGACTGTGACAGCATGATTACCTTCCCCAACATCTCCAGGGATCCGGATCCGCCCAGGCCACAAATCTCATGGACAAACACATGGAGGCACAGATACGGCGCTCAGATACAGAAACACACGCAGTTATCCAAAGACCCAGGACGCCCACTCACCGAAGTACCAAACCCCTATATTGAGTGGGTTTTTTGGACAGGCCACGAGTGTGGATGCTTCTGCCTTCCCCGCTATCCATCCTCCGCACTGGGAAAAATTGGGTGATTGAGTAGATATAAATATCTTAATTATTTAAAAGCAAAAAGAAAATAATCCCCCAACTTAGCTTGTAATAATTTTTAGTATTTGTAAAGTGATAGACATGATTCTGAACATATAAGTTTTTTAAAACTTATATTAACATTTTATTTAAATATTTTGTAGAATTTCTTGCAGTAGAGATCTTCTTTCAGTGCATCCTTAGGCTTGAGGCTCCCCAAAACTTAAAAACCCAACCCAGAACTCATTGAGATTGTGTCTGGGGTTTTTGTACAATTGCTGGATATATGATAATGAGCAGGAAATGAGTTGAGTGTGAAATTTATGGGCAGGAGTGCTGTCCTATGATTCCACAATGACTTATGATTGTAATTAAAAAATTTCCAACGTTTGTAAATAAAATATAAAGTATGCCTTTCAAAGGTGTCGGGTTGAAAGTGTAAATCCATCCCTTTTACACATCATCCATCACACACGCAGCGCACACTCTAATCCAGTCGGTCCTAAAAATATGCACAGATGGCACTCGAAATGAAAAAGCCACAACTCTCCCATAAAATTGTAATCCCATTAGCATAAACTAAATACGGCAAATGAAATTAAAAGTCAATAAAAGTTTAACTAGCGCAAACAATAAAAATCAATGACTACTGCATTCCACAGATCGTGATATAAATCAGGGAACAAAAACAAAAATATTTATAAAATGGCAAACGATTAAATTGCGTTATTGGGATATGGCCAGCATAATTGCCATACAAATACACAGAGTTTGTGCTTCAAATTACCAAATTAAATATTCTAATTAACATAGTGGGATGTAATATAAATATAAGCACTCAAAGGGTAATTAAATAAATGGAAATAGCTGGGTAACTTAAAATTTTTAACATTGTGTAAAATAAAATGAGCAATTTAAAGTAACAATTTTTAGTAAAAACATTATAATATTTATATGCTTACTTAGGTTCATTTTGATACTATTTTTTAATTAATTAATTTTATCTTCAAATTGTTTCAACCTAACTTTATTTTCCAAAAGCGGAGCACACTTTTTCGCAAATGTTTTGTAAAATTTGCATTTTCCTTAATTTTCATTTGAATTTCGAATTGAAAATGCACGGGATGATAGCTGCTTATTAACATTTTGTTGGTTTTATGGCTTTTAATTAATATTTTCAGTAGTCTGCCGACGAAGCGACCACCAGGCGAGACGGCAGCAGACGACAGAGATAGGGATAGCGATAACTCTTCATGCATTCATGCATTTATATATGCTTTTGTTATTGTTTTTATATTTGTTGTTAGCTATTGGCTGAGTGGGCGTGAGTATTTCATTTGAATGGTTTATTTGTGTGGCGCTTTTTTTTGGGAACTGTTTCGTAATCAAGATAATCATAGAGTGGATTCATTAAAATCGAAATATGAGCAGCAACAAAAACGAAAAACACAAAAAACGACGCTTTTCAAGCTGCTGGCGGTCCCCTCAGCCCCCACTTTTTAGAAAAAAACTCCAAACTTCGCCTCTGTCAGTGTGTGGCAAATAGTTTTGTAGATTTCTATCGAAAAAATGTTTGTTGTTTTTCGGTTTTAGGTTTTCGGCTTTCGTTTTTTGTTCGCTGTTGTTGTTTTCTGGTAGCAGAAAAATAAACAGCAGGCGACCACCGCCTATGGGCATAATTAATTACATATTTCAATTGTGCGACATTCGGGGATTACGAAATTGTTCGAATTGTCATTTATTTGTTTTATGCCTGCCCTTTTCATATGGGGATTTCCTCGAGTACCATTGTGTATGGAAAATGAAAAGTTCATCGAATTTAGCCGTGGCTAATCCCATAACAAGCCACTTCGATCGATTCGTTAAGTCCCCTCTCTATCTAATCACTTAATGCCCGCCAATAAGCCATTGTTTAAGATCCAGACGGGTCAGTCAATTTAACAACCATCTATCATTAAATAATTTGTTAAATTTTTTACCAAACCCAAAGCGCCACAAAGACCCTCGGGAACCGCTGTTTAGTCTCTTTTCGAAGTTCTTTTTCACTTTTAATTAGCTGTGCAGTCGATAAAAATGCGCTAAAAATGAACCGAAGCGGCTCCGGCAACAAATCCAACAATGGGAACTCTTCGGGGGCAGCGAACGATGGGGTTAAAGGCGGCAGGGGGGATCACGGACACACTAAGCCGCCAAAAGATTCGCACGCAGGCGAAATGGAGAGACAGGGATCTCAAGGGGTTAAGAGAGAAATGTCGACGGAAATAGAAAAAAACAGTGATAACTACAAAGTTAAAATATTATATAAATAATCTCTACTTTTAAATAATTGAGTACATACATCATTATTAGCATTATAGTTTCCAAGGGGTGTCCTGGCCTTTCTAAAAATCTCCTTTATAAAATAAATCTTTTTAATAAGCCATTTCCTTTGTTCTACTTGCTTTCCAAGAGTTTTATTATATAATATTATATTATTATATTTGAAAAAAAGGAAAATCTTTCAATACAAATCTGTAGTCTGAGTTTCCCTTAAGCGAGCACTCACTGTACCATCTGAGAATGAGGGACAGATTTTAGCAGAGGCGCTGGCGAAATGATCGCGTCTGAATGGTTAGTACGTGATCGGTTCATAAAACTAAAGGCGGCCATAAACTGATAATTTGAGAATTTATAAAAAAAAAAATACAAAAAGGGGATGCAGACATTGGGGTCTTATGGGTTTCGGACGATTGATCGACTCGTGTAGCCCCAACGAAGGCAGGAAGCACCGACAATCATTAGTGATCAGAATGACGATGATCTTCTTGAAGACCTCTATGTTTTCTTGGAAGTTTTGATTAGGAAGCAGATCTCTGAAATGCTTAACAACCTCCCACGTGAAAAGAGAATTAATTATCTAATTTTAACTAAATAAATAAAACATTTAATAAAGCAGATAAATCTTGAATTTTTATAATTTTTTTTCAAGTGAGCATAGACCAAAATAAAAATAGGAAAAACCATAGACCATCCTGTAAATGTTTAAATCACTTCCCCATTTTTAGGTCCTCTGACTTTTACTACTTTCTATTGATTTAAAACCTATTGGCAAAGAGCTTGCGGCGAAAAGTCCATATAAAAAGTAGTAAACCTGAAAAGTTTGTTGACTAATCTCTTTGCAGCTCGAAAGAATGTGTTTCGAATTTCATTGCCGAACTTGATCCGTGATCCCTGTTTATGTTCCAGTTAGGCGAGAGCGAGTTCATGATTAAAATTTAATGCGTTTTCGTTTTAAGGCGTTCCATTGTGCAAACTCTTTCGACACAAGAACACAACTACAACATACCCACTACCACTGAGTGGAGCTGCTGCTTCTGGCAGATCGTAAAACGCCACAGTTTCCCCTCCCGCCACAGTTTTATGATCGTCGAAGCTAATTAAAATATTTAGCTGGGGCGTTGCAACGGAACCGCGCTGGAAATGCACACACAAATGAAATTCGTGTTAATTTTTTTACGGCCCCGATTTGCAATTTGCCATAATTAAGCATTAGCTTTTGTGGCGTGTCATAAGTCGGGAGACGAGAGATGGGCAGAGAGCGAGACAAAGGAGATGGGAGAACGATTCAAATCGTTATCTTGCACCCAGCGGCAGGTCAAGAGTGCTGGCGACCCAAGACGACTATAAAAATTGAAAAAATTACCAACGCAACGAGATCGGCGCAGAGATAGAGATACGGATGCACAGATACAAATACTAGAGAACAACAAATACAAGTGAAGCATCTCGAATCGCTGCCATGAATGAAATGCGTACTGAATGAAATGGGTCTGGGAATTGTATCCCGGCGATCTCAGCTCGACTCATCGCCATGGCAAATTCGAGCTAAAAGATACAAAAACCAAAAAAAGAACACAGCTCTTCCTCTCGCCCCATTATTATTATTATATAGTTTTTGTTTAGCTGTGACATCGACGGATTCCCGTGTCTTTCCTTCGTATTTCAATCGTCGGAGAAGGGAGAAAACCGAATCAGGGTTGTGTCGCAGAGGCGTCGATAAAACCGCAGGGGGTCATAAATTTTTCGAGCTTCTTGCGTTTTGTTTGCCAGAGATATCAATTGAAGAAGCCGCCGCCGGGCAGTCCGGCCAAAGTTATCGCCAAAAAAATAAAGAATGCTCCACAGGGAGATACAAGTTCTGTTCTCTGTTCTCTGTTTGGTCGCTGCAACCTTTCGACTGCATTTCAGGTCTCGTTTTTTTATATTTTGTGGTATGTGTCATGTAAGAGTGGAATTATCGGTGAAGGGTATTTCCGATGGGGGCTTAAGGGTATGACAACTGCAGCTGAAGGGCTTTGGAGACTCTAAATATACAAATCGGAGGGTAGTGATAGGAATATCACCATTATATTATTACTACTAATTGAATTGTAATACAGAAGAAACTTTACATGTACTTAGCTTGAGAGTCAAAGAACAATAATTGAATTATACTTCAATAGTAACTTTTCGTTTACTTAGCTTGAGATACAAGGAACATCACAGCTCTACTAAGTTCTTTTTTTGTTTCTTCCACAGCAAAGAGCTCCTTATTCTTAGTTCAATGACTTTGGTGGCCATCGAATTTTCGAAAATATTTATATAATTATAGGACACTTCCTCGTGTACCCCTTTTCATTTCTATGATCTTACTTGCTGCTATCGCATACGATTTAGTGTCGTCTTTGCCGCTTATCTGCGGTGGCTTTCTTTCAGCGGACGAGGCCGTCAGATCCACCTCTCCGGCTATCTCCTTCTGCCCCTGTCTGGCCCTCTCAGTCGCTCTTGGAGAGACGTCTTGGGAGCGTGTGTCATCGCAGTTAAGTGGCGCGGCAAAGAGTTAATCTCGTCGATAATTATAATTTATGGCTCGCTGTGGGTTCACCTTCTTCAAAAATACTCCAACTAAGTCTGGATGCAGTTCAACTTTTTTCCTTTCCCCTTTTTTCTTCTTATTTATTTGATTTTGTTTGGGCTCTTCTCCACCGACTGTGCTGTGCTTCATCATAATCACAATTTTAATTGGAGTTTCGGCATAAAGGAAAAATTCAACGCATTGAGTTGTTGTGCTCTTTTTTCTGCTGCCGTCAAACTGACAATATTTATGATTCAGATTGCTCATTGCAATTGATCATTGTCTGTGGCGATCATAAACTATGAGTTCCACTGCGCCGAGGTGTGCGTGTGTGCACCTTTATGGTGCGCCCAATTATGTCAATCACAGTCAGGGGCTACTGTGCTTTTTCGTTGACCACAGTTACCCCTGCCAGTCGCTGGCTCACTCACCTAGATAGATACTGGAACTGCCATTATATCTATATCGTAATTTATCAAATTGATAAGGGAACGGGAGACGGAGATAGAGTCTCCGCGATGTCTGGAGGTGGAATGATCAATGGCTGCCTATGATCGCAGCTAGTCCTTAATATCGGCCGCATTAACTCAATTTGCGTGATAAATAATAAGCGCAGTTCAACGAATGTGCGCCCCGCCACTCGAACAAATCGTCTGCCCAGCAACAATCATAATTTATCAGTTTTACAACCCGCACAGTGGTTGCAAAAAGCACTAAAAGTAAATTATTAAATACAAAGAACTATTATTAACTAACTATTTTACGAAATAATAACAGCTTAATGTTATAAATAAATTCGTAAATACTCCCTTGTTGTTGATTTCACTGGAATATCCATATGTCTAGAGCCACAGTTTCGAAGCCTGGACAGAACGAATCTATTTAAAGACCCACTCAACGGCATATACCTCCCATTTGTGGGTCCCACCTCCGATTCCCAGTTCACAGCCACATCCACCACCAGCACGACCCCCAACCTCCGCCTCCTCCCGAGTGCGAACAGGCCCAGAGCACTTAATCATGCGAGTCTTGTTGCAGATTAACTCATTACTTAACACTTTTCCACCGCCGAAGATGAAGACGAAAGCGACGACGACCACTACGACTGACGGATGTTGATGAGCATAATTGTGTGGCCACAGTGTAAATCGGAAAGGCCGGCTAAACGGGCGAGATGAAAACGACAACACCTACAAATCAGCACAGACCTCGGTTGGGTTGGATTTAGATTGTTCTACACTCAAAAAATCTACTTCTTAAACTGGTGAAAATATGATTTACTTAAGCCTTATTTAATATTAATTTTCATTGGAAACTTTGGGGAATATTTAAAACTGTATCTACATATTCAATCTTTTGAGATGTGACTAGAAGTTTCGTCAAAAATTTTTATTTTCAGCAAGTTATTATAAAAGTACCCATGTAATCACAATTTTTAAATATTTTTTCTCTCTGTACATGACCAGTGGGGGCGTGCCCATCGACATCGATTTGGACTGCTGCGTGCGTGGAGGAAAATGTTTCAAAATTGATGTTCACCTTCTGCCATGTTTGCCAACCCTCCTTGAAACGGAGAGGAGACGGCTCCTAATGACTCGGAATATGTTTGTTGTATTTGCAGCATTAACATTCCTTCGGAGCCAAAATAACTTACACACTAAGATTGCGCAAAACAGGCTTAAGTAGAACTCATCCGGCAAAGTAGCTCATCGATGTCGCTGGGAAATGTTTTGTGCTGATGGTTTTTCGGGATTGCATTTGTGCATTTGTGGTAAATAAAACTCGTAAAGATTTTGTGTGGCATATTTGGAATTAAGATTAATGATCTGCGTTGAAAATTAACCAAGAGCTGGGATTCATTTGCATAAGGAAGTGCATATCTGCAATGAAATCATCAATTGAGACGAATTGAAAATAAGGAAGTGTCAAGATGATTAAGTTATAGGGGAAGGGAATTCAGTTCTGCAGATAATTTATAATACTTTTAATGAGAAATAAAAATAAAATAAAATTGTGTTCCCAAATATTTACAATTATTTCATTCTAGAAATGGGAATCCGATAAATACAAATTTTGTTTGTAAAAGTCCAAGGAAAAAACTCTTAAAAGAAATAAATTAAAGCACACATCATTGGATAATTGGTATTCAGCTTTAACATTTATTTAAACATATCCCAATGGTTTTATTATTCAAAACTAGATGTAATTATTTATTGCAGCTCAATTTTTCAACAAATTTATTCGTTGTAAACGAAACTAGGAATACTTTTCGTTTATTATTTATTAAATTCATAATTCATGTGAGTTTCTATTTCAACAGAAGGATTTATGTGATTTCCAGGCAAGCATACTTGAGGAAAACTCTCACGAACACATCGAGCCATATAAAATGCGGCTGACAGACGTCAGAATTGAGGGAAATGCGTAGATAACTACTGAGAAATCAAAGCGAAACACTCCCAAAATTCCCCCTCCCCGAATGTATTTCATTTCATTTGTTTTTCTGAATTTCCCGACACTCGCCTGCATGTTGCAGACTATCCAGAGCCATAACCAATTATTTACCAACACTCTCATGTCCCGGCACATCCTGAACAATCGGAAATGCAGTCAAGAATGCGAGTGCAACCCTCTGCCACAGTTTCCATGACCAGTCGCTGTAATTACAGACATTTTTGCCAACAATTGTGCCACAAATTTAATGGCTTTTCTACCTGAATTGCATATGCAAAAAGCGAAATTTATGGCTGCCACCTTTGTGAAATCTTTTTCCGATTTTGTGGTTTTGTCCGGGGTCTGTGATCATTCAAGCAAATGATTCCGATCTTTCCCACCCTCCTCGACCAGCAATAATCCCCCCAGATCAACGGCGGCCATATAGCTCAGATAGGCAAACGAAAAGATTGAAGAACTTTGGCCAGAGGAGCTCCGCGTTTGTAATCCTTTAATGGCCGACTATAAATGCACAAGCTTACGAGCCAACTGATAAATTCCCACTCATTATATTCCCTCTCCGACTAATCCATTGTATTAGCCGATGACTAAAGAGCTCGCATTTGTTGTGGCAGCTAAAAGAGCAACAAAAATAAAACGATGGTTTGTAGGTCTTTGTGGATGTCTTCATTCAAAATCAGCATTAATAAGAGAGATCAAAAGTTTTAAAGACGTAAATACGAATTGATTACGATATCATTTTTAAGTCCCTTTCAGATTTTTTCATATAAAGCTTATCAAAATAATAATTAACATTATATATGTATTTTTTTGATAAAATTAATACTTAGATCTATCTTACAAGATTCTTACTTGGCTTTGTTTAGCCCACTTCCCATGCCGAGTAAAGTTTTCTTTAACAAAACATCATCGCATCGGCAAGAAACGCCGAAGAGTATCTTTTCTTGTTGACTTGCTAATGAAAGCAAATGCATATGATTAATTACAAGGGAGTCTCTCCCTGTGACAGCAACAACAAATGAACATTTTTATGTTGCCTCAACTCAACCCCTCGACTTCGAGGCCCCGCAAGCCCCTTTTAAAAATAACATCAAAGCAAACAAAGGCCAGGGAAAATATGAACTGCAATCTGCAGGCGATTTTGGGGATGCACAAGAGATGAGAGGGAAACTCGGGAGGAAGAGGCGAGTGGAAAAACCAAAAACCCTGATGAAAATCTTGGCGACAGTTGAAAAGTTGAATAGTTGTTGTTGTCTAAGTTGTTGTTGGTGTTATTATTGCCTTTGGGGAGATCCTCATTGGCATGGGCCAACTTGCTTTCAGCCTCCTCCCAGCATCTTCGTCTCCATCTGACGACTGTCTGGCTGACAGGCGACTCCACGCTTGACGCTTGACAGTCGACACTGTCCAGGAAACCTCAGGGGGAAGAGTCAAGGTGCAGCGATTTCCACTGGCGATGGAACCGTGATAAAGTTATTTAATTAAAGGAAATGTACAACTTTTTTAAATTATAACGAAAATCAGTTCTAAAAATTACATCTATACAATATATATTTATATGCTAACAACAAAATCAAATATATTTTAAACCATAATACACAAAATATTATTTGAACATTTTAAGGTGACATGAGTTTTCTTCAATGCTTTTATTTTGAAGTAAATTCACTTTCCATTTATAATTTTTACATTTATTACAAGTTTCTGTTTGTTTTTTAACAGATTTTCCATTTGAACTTATTTTATCTATTTAGCTCTGAGGTTCTCAACAAGAAACTTCAAAAAGCGTAATCGAATTTTCGGACAACCAATTAATCAGCTGTCGCACACATCCTTACGATATGTCAATCAATTTCTAGCGTGAGTCACGCTCTCATTCCCACCGACACGCAGACGACACTTTTGCTTCCTTCTCAGCATTTAACATTTTTTTCCTGTTTTCTTTTTTTTTTTTTTTTGTCAGCGGCTGCCAAATTCCGATGGCGAGATGTCGGGAGATGGCGATGGGGAGATGGCAGCATGCAAATTGCGAATTGCAAGGGGGCCAACGCACAAATCGAGTTGTCGTAAAATTAGCACTTAATGCTTTAATTAATTACTGAGACGTGCGATGCCGAAGTTCGCTGTGGCCGATTGTTGTTGCTGGTTGGAGTTGATGTTGCCTTATCCCGATTGTTGGCTGTTGGTCGTTGTGTGCGGGGCATTTAATGCATTTCGCATTTATTTATGGCCTTTGGATGCGCGTAACTCAGCGACACCCATCCCGCCTGCTGTCTCATGTTCGGCCACGTCAAGTGTCAGGCCATTTCGCCGGAAAGCCAAAGGAATACAAAATGCAAAAATGCTCGCATGCCCGCAGATATTCATTGGGCATCTCTCGCAAATATTTCACACTTTCACAAAAGGGCAAAGTCGCACTCACTCTGCTTGTCCCGGTTTGGTGGAGTTGTCTTTATGAATGGACTTTGTTGGCCAGGAGAAGGGATTGCTGTTTTGTTGGGATCACAGGGTACGCAAAAAATATTGCGGTTGCAGTCTTTATATTGGGATGAGTTAGTCTGTCCACATCGTCTTATCTGGTGACTTGAACAAGATGCAATTTGGTTAACTGAAAGTCTTGCTTTGACCTAAAAAGCATTCTTTTGAAACGTCAATAACACCATAAGTTAAGGAGCAACCAGAGGATGTCATACATTTAGTTCTAAAGACTTTACCTTGAAATAGAAAGTGTAGGAATCTTAAAAGAACAAATTATTTATAAAATTTGTTTAAATATTTTCCTAATTTTCTTTAAGAAAAAAAGCTAGTAAAAACGTTGTTCGTTTTCATTTCTGTCAGTCTGGCATTCTTGCACGACTTCCTCTTTAATAAGCAATTATATATTTCTGTTTTATTTTAGTATTATTTTTTATATTCCATATAGTTTTCATTAAAAATTACTCTGTTTTTGCTGGTATATTTGAATTTTAAAATCATTTTGAATTGAGCAAATATTTACCCTCAATATTAAATGGGATCGATTTACTTAAGCTCTGATTTGAACTCATCAACCTTTGATAAGAAAACCGCATCTCATCTCCTCTATCAGCGCAATTGTCACATGATTAAAGCCAACAAGAGATATTCAAATACCTTTTCAGACGCGGGGACACGCCCTTTTAGCCATGAATTAATGAATGACCACATGACCGAATGATGGATGAATTGATAAAGGCAAATGGCGAAATTGTGTATTTGGTGTGGCTATTGTGCGGTCCACTCATCTGCGATATGGAAAGCAGGTTCCGTCTTATCTCGGCCTTGTCTTGACCCCAACTTATTGTCAACATTGTTGATGGCTGGTATTGTTATTGTCGGGTTTGTGGATGCCAAGGCATGTGATTCATTCATTTGCCACAGTAATGCCACCGAAATACAATTTATCTGGCTTGGGGGACTTATACATACGTTGGCATGGGTCCTCGGCCAGACGGAAGATACAGATACAAAACCGCATCCGCACCCACCGAAATCCTTTTCGGCCACTTGACTCATTAGGCCCGTATTGATACCGGGCCCACTGCATCATCGTCATCATCACCGCCATCACCATTGTGGCGGCCGAGTATCATCCTCATTGGCATCCGTTGGATCTTCTGGTGTTTGCATGATTTGCATTAATTTGGCAAATGTTGTCGATACCGGACGCCGACGATAAGCGCTGACATGACCAGATCCATTTGGTCATTAATTAGCCCACCAGCTTTCCTCCAGCTCATTCCCTTATCCTCGGCTCCCTTCTGCCCACATGAAAGCCATGACATTGCATAATAAATTACCAATTCATTTCAGATTTCGCACGTTCTTCGGCTGCTGCTTTGGTTGTACATTTGATGTGCTTTCTCCAACACAAAAACTGAACAGAGAAATTCGCGAAGGGTTTGGTGTTCAACAAGTAAAAGGCATTTCTAACAAGGTTTTATTAAAAATTCATCAATTTAATCTTATTTAGGTTAAATATATTTATTAATGATTTTTATTATGATCTCATAATGCCAACTTTCGTACAGAAAATTGCGTTTAGTTAGTCGTAATTCACTCATAGAGAAAGATTTGCCATTAAGAGTGATTTTTTTGAAATCTAATAAGCTCTAAAAAGAATGTATAAAAATTGAGCATCCAATTTAATTTACTGTTCATTTTTCCCGATACTAACTAAAACACTAACTTAAGAATTTATGAGTATTAATTGAATACAAGTTACTCAATTAAGGCACAAACTGCGTAAAAAACATTTTTCTCACCCACTAATAATAACTTCCTTTCCCTTGGAAATTAATATAAACGATCTGTACAATGAAATAAACGCTGCCCAATCGAATGAAACAAATTGTGATTCATTAGAATACCAAAAAGAAGCGCATTCCCTGCAATCGCTGACTACTATTTATGTCAAGTTAATCGGGGCACAGAAAATAAAACGAAACCAGAAGAAACGAAATTTTTTTGCTAATTAAAGTTAATATTGACAAATGATGGGGCGTTGGCGAATGGACAATGCCAAGATGTCATGTGGACCCCACCATTTCGCCCTCGTTCCCAACTCCCTTTCCCTTTCTCCAGCCTCCGATGCGCCAAGTGGTGACAGATCTATGGGTTTGGATACTGGGAAGTGATGGGGATTGTGCACTGGGCAGAAAATAATAAAAGTTATGAACTACCAGATGAAAATAAATAAAAAAAATCAGCATTTTGAAATTTTTGAAATTTATTAAATCTTTACATGAGATTTTAGTTAGGATTCCTTATTTTTAAAGCAGGATTTAAGATACTTTTAGGTTTAAAAAACACAAAATAATACAAAACTAATGACATTTATTTATTTCTGCTTTGTTATATGGGCTAATCTCTTATTAATTCATTACAAACAATTTTTAAGATAAACTTTAAAGCTAGCGAACGAGAATTCAAGATTTGTGTTTATTTCTTAAAAATATACCGAAGTTATAAAACTTAATTTCAGGTATACACATTACTTCATATATCATTTTATTCTTTATTATCATTTTGCTTGCTTTTTTCACAGTGCATGTGGGCCTGGTCGGCGAGCTCGTGTCGATGTTGCCGCCTCCGCTGTCGCCGGCGAATGTTGAACGTCGAATCATGTCGATGTCGCTCGCGTTCAGATGCGAACGTAAATGATGCATGTTTAATTGCCGGCGCATAAATTAAATTTTTGGACACTGTGTGCGAGTGGGTGCGCCCAGACCCACATTCTCATTGTTCATGGTGATTTTCGGGGGGTCCCTTCTACAGCTTCTATAGTTGGGGCCTCTCCATGCTGATATGCCTAATCAGTTGCTTCGGCTCGATCTGTTTAAGCAGACAGATCAAGGACTTGGCGGCAACATCACAAAATAAAACATTTCGTACGCAAAACTTTGATTGCGAGTTCATTAAATCTTTAAAAAAGAATAATAACAGGAGACTACAATAAATTAGATATTTATATGTAGTTATTTAAACTCTTACTAAGTAAACTAATACTAAGTTTTAATTGAACTATTGTTTTAAATAAAGTTTTACAACAAACAAACAAAAAAATGCATCTTAAAAGCTTTCTAAAACCAACAAAACCATCATTAAATTGCATCTTCGCCTTAGTGATCGATTACGCAACGAAATGCAACGCAAAGTCGTCATTAAATCTTTCAGCACTTAGGCATAAATATCAGATATTCATGCTGATGTTGGCTCTCAAGTTAAACACAAGAAAACATAAGAGTATCGAAATGCAGCGCATAAATGCATTGCAATTGACACTCGAATGCAGTTTTAATTGTTGTTTTATTATTTTGCCAAATTAGCACGTCGTTTTGAGTGGAAAAAATAGGGAGAAAAGCGCACCAGATAAAGTGAGAGGAGGAGCACTTCAAAGGCCCTTTTGGGGCTGAACCGTGCTAATGTGCCGCTATAGGGCGATCGGTCTGGCTAGATATCTGGCATAAATCATAAAATAAATGCCAGAAAAAAGTAAAAACCATTTTCACTCTGGGCAAATGCAAATAGAAACGAGACAGAGCAGCAGAAGTTTTCCGTAAATGTAAAAGAAAACATTTTTGGGAAGCGCCAAGCTGCCAAGTGGGTGGCAACTGAATTAATTTCGGTTTTTTTCCCCCATCTTCATCTCTGGGCGCTGCTTTCATCAATTTTATTATTTTTCTTCTTTTGGGTTTTATGTTTGCGTGTCGAGCTGAGAGAGAGACGCAAAATAAATAAAAACTTTAAGTACTTTTTCGAAATTTGTTGTTGTGTAATCTTAAGTAGTGCGGCGTGCACACTCATAAGCACTCACACTGATTCACTAAAGCACTCGCACGAACACTCACAAGAGCTCTCCCACCCATTCGGATTCCCAACAGTCAGTCGTGTTTGTATGTTGACATATTAATGCAATTAGTTTTTGGGTTGGGCGGTGTGCTAATTTTATAGTTCTCCCCTCATATTTCTTATAACTTTAATGCACTTTTGGGGGAGATGGAATAGGTGGAAAGTTGCAGCTGTTATTAAAAGTAACGATCTGAAAAATTTAATAATAAGAAGGGATATTATAGAACAATCGTTGTATTAAGATCTGAATTATTAGGAAACTCCCTAGGAACTAGTCTTTCATCTAACATATTACCCTCACATTTTTTATTAAATTATAAACGCTAAAGTTTCAATATTGCTTGGTTGGGGGATCACCCACTGGAAAAATCAACCTTTGGCCATTGTTGCCACGCAAACACAATTTACACAACTCTCGATGGCAATTATCCTGCGCAGTTTGTTATTCCATGATTATGAACCCCCGACAGCGTCGGCCGTGCTAAACCAAATTACATGGATCGCAACAAAAGAACAGACCCAATTCGGTGCCATAATTTATGGGATGTTCGCTCTAAAAAAACTGGGTATAGAGAAATGGGACACTATGCCAACCCATTTCCGCAATGCTGCGCAGAAGGCTAATAAACATGGAACAACCCCCGGAAAAATGCTAAAAAACTGAAAGAACCACCCGTGGCTATTTCGGAACTCAGCATCCCGAGCTGTAATCCCAGCTGTAATTTTGACGCTGATCCCGCAACTCTTAAATCATGTTTCTATTTATGTTGTCGCAAGAGATTTGCGTGTTTCTCCTGGCTTCCCCATATATCTCTCTCATGGAATTCCCTCCAAGAAACTCGAATGGTTTTGAGCTGAGCTTGGAGAGGTGTTGGTAAGCCGGCTCAAGGATAATACCAAGCGTTACTTTTGGCACCCTCTTCCGGAACTGGTTCTCAAGGGCGGTTTTGTTTTTTTGTTCTTTTTAATGGAAGCCACCCCATTTCCTTCCCGATCGATCATCCATTTTAATTAGCAACAGCGTGTCGATAGCATTCACAAACTATCAATTTCACTCACCCTTCACCCAGTACCGTCTTCGGTTATTTACATAAGTTCGGATCACACGTGACGAATCCTGGAGTGCCCTTACCAGTCCTGCTCTCGGAAAGGAGGCGTGTCCCCGGTTGAGAGGACACTTCGATATGGTTTTGTCACTGCCACTGATGGACACACTCTACTCTACTCTAGCTTTCCAATCACTTGAGAGATCCTGCGACAGCTGCACGAGTAGGTGGCCTGCAATTGATAAATGTGAAAAGTGGCTACATATGGTTAAGCCAGAACGAGACTGTTCCGTTGGGAATTTATATTCCTTAATGGATATTTGGTTTTTGGTGATTACGTAACTGTGGGAAAGAGCAATAATCCAGAGTGTGTTCATTATCACACTTGGAAAATATGGATAATATAAGGCTATTAAAAAATGATTAGAAGATTTATTAGTCAGCTCATAATTTACATTGATAATAATTCTTCTTTGAAGTTAGAAAGAATTTTAAATTATTGAAATTATTACTTACAATTTAATACCAATTTGTTGACATTAACTTTTGTGCTTGTATGATCGAACCACTCATGCTCCTTAAAAGTGTTTCCCCGAAATGTTACTCATTTTGTATAACAGCAAATGGTTACAAATATGCCCCATTTGACCTATCGTAGAAGATGCATTCTCCATTAAGCATATTTCAATCATCGGCTCCATTGATGATGATTCATCGCTCGCCGCTGGATGCACTCGAAAAAACTCTGAAAGGCACTCCACAGGATTAACCTCTTCCATGACATCACGTCGCGTTGTTCCCGATGATGAGTTTCAATTTTGAGCTGGGTTGGGCTTGAAGATCGATTCTGAATAATTATTGATCATATTGTTATCCACTCTAAAGACTTTTCAATTAATGTGTGCCAGGTTCTTTTTGTCTCGTTTTTTTTTTTTGAAACTTTTTTTGAGGCTAACCAAACGCTGTTTTGTTTATCATGGTCTTGGCCTGGCTTGGTGCCCTGCAGTTTGGTTTGCCGCTGCCGCTGCTGCTGCTGCTGCTGTCTCTGTTATTGCATTTTGTAAAGTAAACATTAAACATGCCAAGTGCTGCTGTCGCCCGTTTGCCACCCACAAATTACACACATACATGGATGTGGTGGGGAAGGGAGGGTGTGCCACACACAGCTGCACATTATGCAAATATTTACTTTGCGTTGATGAGGCTGATGAACAGGACACCGATGACGACGGTCCATTGATGAAGCCACTCGTAGTCGTGGCCCGTTGGCAAAAAAATAAAAGGCCGAAGCGAAAGGAAATAAAGGCAGGGCGAGATCGAGATGGGTGGTGAATTGAATGGCAAAAAGTGCTGCACAAATAATGTCATACGGCTGCCTCATTTGCCTTAACCCACCAACTGCCACCCACTCTTCAGCCGAATTGCCAGCCGCCACCCCATAAGGACAACCCCTTGGCAACCTGCTGCTTCAACTGAGAAGTTACTGCTATATGCGTTTTATCCTTTGGTGAAGTACCCTTTGATGGCAGGGAGTATATTAGCTGGATAACTCTGGAATTCAGGAGGTAATTTGAAGATCATTTCTGGCAGAAAATTAACCTAAGTAAATAGATAAGTATTTTCTATTAACTTGCATATTAATATAAAATTTTTTTTGTATAATATTGTATTTTATAGAATATAAATACTTATAAAATACCATCCTTTTAATATCTGTTATGCATTTTTAAAGGGTATTTCCAAGTTCCAAGATATGTCCTATAATTTTCCACTTGTTTGCCCTGTGAGCTGAGGCTGAGTTTCTCAAACTGCTGTTAGCATAAATTTCAAAATTAAAATCGCAACGAGGCGACATATGTAGGCAGGCGCACAGGGGGCGTGGTTGAAGGGGTGGTGGTCCTGCCATTTCGAGAGGGGATGTCACTGGCAGGGGGTTACTGTGGGAGGAGTTGCAGTGCTGTGCGTTCACTTTCGAAAAGTAATTATTTCAAGCAAAGGCAAGGCGCCAGGGGTTTTGTTTAGCCCTTCTTTAATGCTCGGTTTTTTGTTTTCCATTTCTATTTTGCAGCTGTCACTTCGGTTTGTCATTTTGCTGGAATTAGCTTAGTTTTCCCTCTCTCCCATTGGCTTCAATTTTCCACAGTTCTCACCTTCTCCAGTTGGCTTGTTTACATGGACAATAATTATAAAATTTACGTTTCATTGTAATTGTTGAAATAAATCAATGTCAATGCAATCCATCTCGCTCCAACCCTCTCCCTCGTGCAGTTCTCCCCTGGAAAAGCCAAAGGGGGTGGCTCCTGCCTGGGTTTTTGTTTCGATTTAATTGCTTGTTAAAGTTGAATTGTGCTGCGATTGCACGTTGCACTTTGAATGCTGCACATTGCAAGGACTTAATGATGCAGGAATTTGCTGACTTTGCCGGAACAAATCAGTGGAGTGAAAAGAAGGGGTGGCAACTTCCTTCTTTTCCCCATTTGAATGCTACGAAATCAACTTTGACTTTGGACAGAGTTCTTCGCAGACAATTTGCTAGCGGCATATGAGGACAACAAATTACAGAAATCATTCGAAGAAAAATTCCCATTCATACAATGTTCTTTTCCTTCTTTTTTCGGGGAAAACATTTTTGCATTCCACTCGGACAAAAGCAGCCCAAATGGGGCTTCATTAAATGTTGGACTCGAGCCGAGAGCAAGCCCAAATTGCACTCCGAAAAATGATGATATCCGCCTCCTTCCTTCTATTTATATATGTGCGGTGTTGCACCCGACGACTCCAACCGATTGTAAAATGTTTGCCATCGTTTGGCCAGGCCAAAAAATGGGGAAGGGACAGACATTTGAAGTATTAAATAATTTGGCGCCATTGTGTTCACACCACAGCCAACAAGCCAACAGTGGAAATCCTGCCATGTTTGAGTGCATTCATGGGTTTGTGTGTTTTCAAATTATTTCTTCATTTTCTGCACAAATATGCACAGATAAAAAACAAGCAGTTGTCGGGGAAGGAGGAAAAGGCGGAGCAGAAAGCAGAAAATGGCACAAGGCATTGTTGGCTTAGCTTCCGTGCGATCCTTAGATATAGGATTTCTATAATATTGGCAGGGTAGTTAGGTGAGGGAATATTGTATAAAAAATGTTTTATAAAATTGAAGAGGATTTCAGATTCATATTTAAATTTAATCACAGAAGGCAAATGTAGATGATTATAAAGTCTGTATTTTAACTTAAGGCGATCGATCTTCAATTTTACTTTTAGTTTTTATATTCCAATGTGTCAAATAATTTATATATTTTAAAATTTTCAGAACATTATGTATATATACATTTATTAATGTTTTTAAATATAAATTATTTGAATAATTTGTCTAAGCTTTTAATTAAAAATAAGAATCTATGAGAACGTACTGGAAATTGTAAAAAAGGTTTTCTTACAGACTTTCCCACTAAAGAACATTGGCGCTTCGTCTATTGCAATCGAACTGCGGTTATTTTTCTTTCAGTGTTTTTTTCAGTGTTTTCCGTTGTCATTATGTAGTTGTCTGCATTATTTGCCGTTTGATTCTTACAATATCTGAACCATGTCTGGATGTTTGCATGCAATGACAAAAGGATGAGGATAGTAATGATGCTGCTGCCAAGCTCCTTTGGCATGTTTTTATTTCTAGCTAGCATTCAGTTCAGTTCAGTTCAGTTCGGATCCCATCCCATGCCATTTGGGCCCTTGTCGTCTAGAATAAACAACGTAATTGCGAGTTTGTGTGGGCGACACAACAGCAACATCCACATCAACAAGAACACCAGCAACACGAGAAACTGCAACTGCTGGCAGCGCCACAGGAAGATGAAAAATACATCTAAGCTGGCGACAAATAATCCCAAATGGGAAATGGAAGTTCTCTTAGCCAACGATGCTGGAGACACCAAAAGATGCCCATTTAACCAGGCGGTCCATCCTCTACATCTATCATAAATGTCAGCTGCTTTACGATCGGTTGCCCTTTGACTGTTACTGGTGAGGCGCTTCAAAGAAGGCCGGAAAGGCCTGATGCATGCAACTTATACAAACACACTGGGAAGCACACCGAACAGGCGACTACGGCACACACAACACACATACAATAATAAAATTTATAGCATGCCGTGTATTAAACGGCACGCGGCTCATTCCCGGAACACATGTTGCATCTCCTCCAAGCAGCCATCGAATGTTTGCAGGGGGAAACTTATATGCACAGTGGGTCGAAGGGGAGTCAAAACCAAGCAAGGATTATTTATACAATAATAACGATCTAAAAATAAATTTCGAAAAGATAAGGATAATCCTGTATCATTAATAAATTCTATACATAAATAAAGAAAAGATAAAAAGCACGGATATCTATTTTATAAATATTATAGATAATATATGGTAACAATTTTATAAATAGTTATTAAACTTATATTTTATTCAAGAGTTAAAGTAAACCCTTTTGTAAGACACTGCCAGTTATCCAACAGCTTAATTATATCCCTGATAATCTCGAAACACTGTAACCAGACCAATGTATGACATGTATCCAGCTTTGTTTACTTCATAATTTGTTTTTGCGTTGTTGTTTTCATCTTTTCAGTTTCGACCGCAGAAAAACCTTTCATTTTTTCCAGCTTATTTTTTGTCTTTTAGTTGGCACCGCTCGTTTTACGAGCCTATCTGCCAGATTGCTGTTTGCTCTCCGCCGCCGTTTGGGTCACATTTTATTTTCGCTATTCTTCTTCCGCCGGCATCGCCTGTCATTTCCACCAAAATGGGAAAAAATAAACATTGTTTTTTCTGCCTTGGTTGGGCAATTAAACTGCAGTTTGGTTGTTAAACATTTATGCCATGCTCTCGACTCTCGACTCTCGACTCTCGACTCGCGACTCTCGACTCTTTGACTTGTCTTGACTCTCGGGCTGAGTGATTTGTTTTATGTAGTCGTGTGTAAGTGGGCGGACTGCGGTGCTGGGGCGTGGCCAGAGTGAAGAGAAATAAATTTGTTGTACGTCGACTAGTGATCAAGTTGTCAGCATTTTACCCTCCATTATCCGCCACTCGAAAAGTTGAAAATAGCATGTACAAATTCCATTAGAATTGTTTGCAAATTTCATTTGAAACGAAGCGGCTTCTGTGTGGGGTGGAAAATGCAGGGAAAAGGTAATAGACAGCTGGCCACCATAACGGACATCCGGCTAATGCGATCCTTTTCCATTTCTGGTTCCGGAATACGCTTGCGCACCATTTTTCGCAAACTCTCGCACTCGAGTGCGTCCAAGTGCGGAGTGCTCAAAAATGTTCCCAAAATGAACTGTGAAAACTCGGTGCGTCGTTGCATGTCCAGTGCCCCTATTTCACATGGGTCAGCGCCTGGTCCCCTTCCCGGGGATTACACGAAATAATGGCGCATAAATCCGGCAACGGGAATGGCAGTGGCAAATGCAATTCAATGGCCACTGATTGCCTGGTTTCCACAGTGTTGGCCGAGTGTCCTTGTGAAAAGTGGCAGAGGGGGAGGAATTAACTGGGGTGGAGTGGCCAGGGGATGACAATGGGAACGGTGCTATAGGTGATCATGGATGCGTAATTGTTTATTGGTTTTGCGTTAATGATTTGTTGTGAGGAAAACTGAGATTGTTTTTCACAATATGGCTGGGGAGAGATTACTTTTTTTTTAGAGCAGGGATGGGACGTTATGTGGTAAAAAGTGTACAGAATATATGGGTCGAATGAGGATAAAATAAATGTACATATATACAGTTTGCTGATTTACTATTAAGAATTATGATTGAGAACTAAAATCACTAATTAAAATATATTAAATAAAGGTCAATAAAGCCTTTTTTAAATAATACATAAATAACCTTATCTATTTGATATTTGTTCAACACTGACATAATCTAGTAGAATTATAAATTCAATAAATTAGGAAAATACCAAGAAACCTTTGGAAGCTTAGCCTAGCTAGCTGAAATTCCATAATTTTCTCAAAAGCTTTAACATAAATCAGAGCCCGGCATAAGTTTCCCGACTGACTGCCACTGCAGCAGGCTAATTTGTGATTTTAATTTAGTTTATTGCCGCATAGACAGTGCAGAGTTGCCAAGAAAAAAAATGGAGTAGGGAAAAGTGGAAAATGGAGTTGGAGTAGCCGCAGACAGGCGAAAGGCTTTGGCTTTGGCAGATATATTTTTTTCCTTTTATGCGCTTGCCAGGAAAGTGCGGCAGCTGCTTTGAAGAGGCGCAGTCTAACCCTGTGAACCCCGAGTCTTCCCGAATCTCTCCCCTGTCGACGGCAAGCGACAATTTTAGAAATTCAAGAGGTTGCCTCATGTTGCAAAATGTCGCAAACTCCTGCAGTTGCCAAGGTCGCGTGCGGCACGTGATGGGAAAAAGGAGCGCACACGTCGATCGGATCACAACATAATCCGGCCCTGAACCTGGGTTATCACTTTGGTAAATACGAGTATCTCCGGCTCCCTCTCGGGATCGAATATCAATCAATTGGCTGCCAGTGACATTCGAGACTCTGAATGTTCGTCACTGCTCTAATCACCCAAAAGATGCTCAACACATTTTGCAAATTGCTTTCAGTTTTCAAATTGTGGGAATTCAACAAGGGACGGGATTTATTCGGAATTTTGGGGTTACTTGAAGTGCGGGCCTTAAAATCGAATGTGAAAAAAGTACATACAATCTTTATTTCTCTTTGTTCTACACCCAGACTTGTGAAGGTTATCAGCTGGAACGTCGCTCTCGTTGCGATAAGAACTGCAGCTCAAAAAATAGAATACAATACAACAACAAAAAAATTAAGCCACATATTCTTTCGAAATGTTCAGCGGCTCATCTTTCAACTTAAACAGAAATGTAGCATCAAATTCCAATTAAAATTAACCATTAAATTCTATAAAGTATAAACAAAACATAAGTATAAATGTACAAGGAGTGATTAATGTTGATAAAAGGATGGAAACCTAGAAAGAAGTCTGTGTTATATATTTGAAGATGGACTATATAATGGTGGACTATAGAAGTACCATAGTACATATTATATATATGTTTATATAATCTAGCGAATACTTAAGAATATTTTGACATATTTTGCGTTGCGAATATAAAATGAGCAATGATTAAATGTATTTAATTTCAGAGTGTCGAGTCGTCAACAAAACTTAAATTTTGATCTGAACGTGGCAAACAAATTATGAAAAAATATATACTTTTCTTCGAACTGTTAGTGATCTTTCATGAAACTACCTGTTCGTTAGAAGATAAAGATAACCAGAATGTAGTCAATGAATCAATTAAAGCCAAGAAATTAGAATTGGAAAAAATGGAATCAGAGATTGACGCATCTTTAAAGGAATTGAACAAACAAAAATACAATAATGTGAGAAATTATGCAAATATTGGTGATAAATTAAGTGAAGTCAAAAAAGAGATGGATGACCTGAAATACAAACTTAAATTTACTGAGGAATCGCTTCAGATGTGTAAAATGCTACTTGGAGATTATACGAGTTATGAAACAAACACTAAACTATCGATTGTCTACCGAATTAGAGAACTTATAGGAGGAAATATCCTGAAATTTTTAGGAACTGATCAATAAATTTAAAAATTATTAAATAAAAAAAATGAAATAATCTAACATCAATAAAGACAAAGTCATTAAAACTTAAAATGCTTAAATAAAAATAAATAAATAATCCTTTAATTTCTATTAGAGAAAAGAGTTTATTTTTATTATTTTTTATCATAGCTAGTTTCTAAAAATTGTGGAAACAAAATTATTTTTTACACGAATTTTTTATAGCATTACCTTTACCCTCTTTTTTTTAATTTCATTAAATTGATAGATTTTAAAAGTCAAAAAACTGCGGCGTCCTGGTGTTCTGCTTCCTCTCTTGATTTTATCTAAGTTTCTTAATATTTTCTTAAATCGATACATTGTAGTAGGTACTAACATATATGATCGGATTGCCTTGCGCTCTGCGTAGATTGTAATAAAACTCGTCATAGTTTGTATACATTCATAATCACCCATATACCTTCAATACTAATACTTTTTTTATATATTCAATGTTATTTTAAAATGAGCGACGATTAAATTCATTTAAGTATAGAGTACCGAGACGTAAACAACATCTAAAGTTCTAGACGGTAAATAAAAATGTTGAAAAAATATATTTTTCTCTTGGAAGTGCTGGTGATTTCACACGGAAGTTTTTGTTCGTGTAAAGATATTTTTGAAGAGAATGTAATAAAGACTATCGAGAATTATAATGAACAAATTAAAGCCAAGGAACTGGAATTGCAAATTCTCCATTCACAATTCGAAGCCTTTTTAAAAGAGTTGAGCGAAAATATATTAAATAAAGAGAAACCTGATGTGGATAATTTAAGTGAAGTCAAAAAGGAGGTGGCTCGCCTAAAAGTCAGTCTCGGACAAAAAGAGGAAAGTCTTCGGACCTGTGAAAAAAGCCTTGGACGTATTACGGAGGATGAATCAAAGCAATCAAGCACTCAAGAAAATGTGTCGTCATTTTGGAGCCAAATAATTGAAATGAAGGAACAAGGAGACCACAATATATCCAGTTGGGATAAATTTAAGCAAATACCTCGACAATTAAGCCAATATTTCAGTGAGAATTGAAAAATGTTTGAATAAAATTTAAAATGTAGGAAACTATAATTTTCTTTAAAGAACAAGTTGTCTAAATTGTTGGTAGTTGTTAAATGCATTTATGCATTCCACGTTTATAAATCTTTTTTTTTTGTTTTATTATGATTTGAGTTAGCTATCTTTAAATCGCTAAATGATAATAACAATTTAAATATTATATAAAAAACATACTTTTATAAATTTCTTCTGATGGATAAAGCTGATCTGTAACTAAATTTTCAAAGCTGTGTGTTGAAATAAAAAAGCAACGTGTTAATTATTTAATTGTTTTTATTTTTTCAGTTCGTTTTCATATTTTTTTTGGTTTGGTTTTTTTGCCTTTGGCATTGCAAATCGTTAAGACTAAAGCTGTAGCCAACCACTGACTAGTACTCGATGGAGTAGTCGAAGGTGCCGAAGTGCTCGTACTTCTTCTCGAAGTACTTGGCGAAGGTGTCCACGTAGTAGACCTTGACGTCCTTGAAGTAGCCGTTGGGCACGAAGAAGGTGTACTCATCGATCTCGCGGTCGAAGGGATAGCCGAAGGGCTTGCTGTCCACGAAGCGAGTGCCAGAGCCGACGCCCGAGGAGTAGGTGTAATCGAAGTTGGAGAACTGCTCGTATTCCTCGGCATAGGGAGAGACGAAGAAGTAGAACTGCATGGGGAAGCCCTGCTCCCAGCCCTTGGGCAGGACCAGGCGGTCGGGGAAGGCGTTGTGGGGCTCGCTGATGTCCAGAGGGAAGTCGTACTTGCCCTCGCTGGCCAGCATCACGTACTTGTACAGTTCGGAGTAGGTGATCCTGTCCTCGGCGGTCCAGGTGAACTCCTTGGAGCTGCGCTTGATGGTGTTGCTTCCGGCAACGAAGGGATACACAAAGCTGTCGATCTGCACGAAGTTCTTGCGGTTGTACTCCAGGGGGATGACGCGGCCGAATTCGTCGAACTTGGGGCCCAAGAAGACGCGGACGACGCCCTTCTGGGCGGCCTTGGACTCAATGGTGAAGTCGAACTCGAAAGGCTTGTGGTTGAGGCGAGCCTGGCGGGCCAGCAGAGCCTTGTCCCAGACGAACTCACCGTCGACGAAGGTCATCTTGTCGTTCAGCAGGTTGGTAACATCAAAGTCAACGATGTCGTAGTAGGTAACCAGCTTGCTCACGCTCACATCCTTGATGGTGATGCCGTCGTAGAAGAGATCCTTCTGGGTGTATGGCTTCAGGAAGTACTTGAAGTTGTAGAACACATCGGTGAACTTCTTGTAGAAGGTATAGAAGAAGGGATCGCGCAGCATGGTCTCGAAGTTAAGGAAGACGTTGGGGAACACCTCCACATCGGAGTAGTCCACATCGGCGAAGTACATATGGGCCAGCAAGTAGTAATAGTTGAAGAAGTACTTGTCGAAGGTATCGGCATTGCCCTGCAGGTAATTGCCAATGAACTTGACAGCCTCCGGCTTGTGCAGATCGATCACCTGACCGTCGGCGGTCTTGTAGAATCCGGACTCCAGGGACTTGTAGACGCGGCTGAAGAAGTTCTGGATCTGGCCGTACATCTCGAAGTTGCCGTAGGTATAGAAATCGTAGTAGTTCTTGCGGTAGCTGTAGCCGATACCGTTATAGTAGATCAGCTGAGGATCATATCCGTACTCGATCTGCTTGTACCAGAAGAACTCAGGGATCTCGCCGTATCCGTTGGTCAGACGCTCCTGGTAGTAACGGGCCAGGATCTGCTGAACATTGTAGATCCAGAACTCGCCGCGACGGTCCTTGTCCAAACCGAACTGCTTGCCGTTCAGGAAGAAGGCGTAATCCATGTTCAGGTAGTACCAGTAGGCGTTCCAGCCCAGATCCTCGGTGAAGTAAGAGAGCTTGGACTCCTCGTTGAAGAACTCGATGTCACGGGTGTAGTCCACTGGCATGTAGAACTTCTGGAAGCCCTTCATTGCCTCAACGTACTTGGGGTCCTTGGCGAATTCGGCGTAGTTCTCGCGCAGGAAGTACTTGTCCTCGACGTACCACTCCTGATCCAGACCCATCATTTTGTACCACTGCCAGGTCTTCCAGTCCTTGGTGTAGAAGTAGAAGTTGCCGGAGAATTCGCTGTAGTCCTTGTACAGGATGTCCTTGTACTCCTTCTCGTACATGATGTACTTGCTGAACACCTCATAATCGAACTTCTCGGCCTCGTACACGAACTTGCTGTTGAAGAAGTACTGCGGGAAGATCTCGTAGATCTGGGGCAGGATCAGACCCTCGAACTCGGGCTTGTGGATCACGGCAAGTGTCAGGGCGTAGACGAACATGCCCTCGTTGACGTGGATGCGGGCCCAGGCGACGTTGCGGACGAAGGTCTCCCAGTCCTTGGCGTAGTAGAAGAAGTTGAACAGACCGTAGGCCTGCTTGTGGTGGGTCTTGACCAGAGCGCCGAAGAACTCGCCCTTGGGCAGCAGGGCTCCCAGCTTGTAGGATTCCCAGAATTTCTCCATGTAGAAGTCGAATGTCTGGGGGAAAAAAAGGCAACCATGTCATGGAAGGATTCTCTCCAAAGGAATCCCATCTCAAAATTCTTACCTCATACTGGTTCTTGTCGAAGGTATATTTCTGGCCATACTTGATCCACTCCTCGAACATCAGGGGATCCTCAACACGGTAGAGGATCTCGAAGATGAACTTCTGCTTCAGAAGGAAGTCCTTGTCGGCAACCTTCACCTTCTGTGTGGGCACACTAAAGGCGGCCACACAGCCCACGAGGGCCAGTATCACCAGGGTCAGCTTCATCCTTGGCTGCTGTCAGTCCTTGTTCCTTTCTGATTCTTCAACTGCTCCGGAATTGGTTCGCTCAACGACCAACACCTAAAGTCTGTTGTCTCCCTAGTCCCCAGTCTGAGCTTATATAGCCCTCCATATCAGTGGAAGGTGCGTCCATCGCCAGCATAGGTCTCCGCATAGGTCCCGGCCCAAAAATAGCCACTCCGGGTCTTATCATTATCCGTGACCAATTCGCCAGCCAGGTGATGATAAGACGGTACGAGACTGCAACGTGTTCCTGTTGTGTCATCCACAATCGCCATCAGCAGACGGTAACGCTGCCATCATTCGCGCTGCAGTGCGATAATATTCGAATAGCCAAGTTCTGTTTTCGAACTGTCCGACGCACTGGACTGCGGCTCACCCCACTGATATGATTTATGCAAGGTTCAAGTTTACTTCTAGGTGCTTTTCTGATCCCATTAAATGTTGGTGGAATGTTTTGCATTGCCATCCGGATCTTCATAAAAAAGCCATATAAATAATATATAAATATAAAATATATATTACTTTATTGATAGTGATGAATATTAAACAGAAAATAATAGGGATTCATAAAGGGCTCTTACAACATGAATTTAAAACATTTAACAAGTAATTTTATTTTAGTTTCCTAATAAATATTTTTTCTATGGAAAATAAATGCAAAAAAGTGTTTATAAAAATTATTTTCCTAACTTAATTATCATTACCCTTATTTATCTTAATCTGGAGTGCTCTTTTTTTGAAGACTTTATCTTTGGAAGATTTAACGAATTTCTCCAGGTTCCCGCAAGACAAACAATTTCTTATCTGAGGTCCAGCATGTTTATGAACCGAATCGCATCATCATAAACGCTCTTCCCAGATCGACCAGCAGCCATCAAAACAAAACCAACCCAAAAAAGTGAGAGAAGATGCCCATATATTTTGGATACGGGAATGGGCGGTCGTCGCAGTTCTATGCAATTAGAGACAGCGCCCTGATAGATAAAAAAAACGACCGAAAAAAAATCTAAAAGATCCGCTCAAACTGTAACAAATATAAATAACAAAGAAAATACGTATTTTGTTCAGATTTTTTCAGTTTTCTTTTTATGGCCGCACCATAAAAGCCACACACATATAACACAAACAGCGCCCCTGGATTGATACCATCATCTCCACCCAAAGAAACACTTGGCGACACTGACGCCGTGTGGTCCAAGTGAGGAATTGGACGGGAACCGGGGAGAGGAGAGTGAGGACTGGCGATTGGGGGCCGGAGAAATGGGCATCTGAATCCGCATCGGAATCGGAGTCAGACTGCGGCTCTGAATTATGAAACACTTTCCGCATTTAAGAAGGAGAAGCCGGGGAGAAAACTCCGGCGAGAGGAAAAAGTCGTGCAATAAATAAAACACTTCAAAAGTGCACTTAAGATAACAACAAAAAACCCATATGAGGCTGGAGAAAATGAGGCAAAAGACAAAAGAGCCCCAAGAAGTGTGAGAGATGAGCTGAGATTCGTCTCAAGTCTGGGCAATATTCGGATGTGGGTCAAGTCGGTCTCGACCATTTTGCCTGAGGCTAGTGTCTGCGAACGATTATAGAGAATCTGTGTTTCTATTTTAAACTAAAAGAAAAGGTCTTGGAAATTTGTTGTTAATTTTGACAGTCAACAATATGGTTTAAAAAAAAGACATTTTAAACTGAACATCAGTTAATTAATGAAGATGATGCTAAAAATATCACATTAAATTATTAAATATATGTATTCTTAAGTTTAATATAAAAATGGGTATTTGTATTCTTTACTCGCATTTGCTTTTTAATAATTCATTCAAACTTCCCTCGAGTTGACCATTTGAAAGCTGTCCTTAAAAATTAATTTATCACCGTTGAGGCCGTCGAGCAAATGCAGACATCAAACTCAGGTTTCAATGTCAGACAGAATCAATAAATTGCAGAAAACGCTGTCATTGTTTTCGGGTCTGCCTGCTGCCGCTGGGAGATACTACCGATGGGTATTACTTCCAGGTGATTTGCTGTGTGTGTCCATGTCTTACACTCCAGTGAACCCCGTTCGAACCCTTCGCATGCGGAGTCGGAACAGGAGCATGGAGCATATTTTCCACGTGCAATCGAACCTGAAAACGCTATCCCAAAAATATATACCGGGCGCACTTACGCCTGACTGACTTTTTCACACGTTCTCGGACATCCTTGGCTTGGGTTTTGGCAATCGGCCCGAAAACCAGGCCCCGGGCCAAAGTCGAGGCTGGGATCATAAGGCAAATTACCCAGGTCGTGGCTTCGGATACATATGGTTACCGCCTGCGAGGGGGAAGGGACGGCAGCTACCGTTCCCCTTCCAGGTCCCGATTCCAGTCTCGATCCCCAAAAATAGCTGTCAATTGGCCAATGCCAAAAGTTCTCCTGGGCACGTTTTACCCTCGCCTCCACCTCCCGTTTCCACTGCAGGCATAATTTATAATTCAATGAGTTGGAGTTGAATGCAGCACGGCGTTTAACCCGCCATCATTAGCAGGGGCGCAGGCGGATCGAGCGGGGAACGTGGGTTAAGGAAGAGAAGAGACCCAAACACATCGGGCTCTTGGCCCTCGGGCGCATGCCATACAATTCACCTTGAAGCCAAACTCAGAAGCGAAGATTAATTGCCGCTGCCTTTTGTTCGGCGACTATCTTGGGTCTCTCACTACTTCTCTCACTGTAGCTCATACGTTTGTACAATATATCTGAGCTATGCATCTTGAAGTTAGGGATGGTAAAAAATCACGATGGAAATGTTAACCCTTTTACAAATCACAAGTTTGATATAATTTAATCGGTAATGAAATTAGAAATTTTTGGTTTAATGATTGAAAAAGAAGAGATATTTTATTGTAATTATAAAATCAGTTAAAAGAGTGTTTTTGTTAAATAAAAATCAATTAAATAGTACGAAAAGAGTCTGCATAATATAAGATACTTTTTATTTTAAGTATCTTAAGTAAGTAAGGTAAATCTTAAATCTTAAAGTATAGGTAAATCTTTTTCTGACTTTATTTCCAATCTTTCCAGATAAATTATGCATAGAAGAACTATCGATGTTTATCCACACTGCCATCCCATATATCCCTGACTTCATACATTCAGCCTCGCATGGCGATAAGGAATTTTATTCAGTGCTTGGTGCCCCTACTCAATGCTCCCTGAACCCCTCCTCGGTACTCAAAAGGGCAGGCAGCACACGTAATTGCTTTTTGTTTGGCGTCTCATTTTAGTTACGGTCTGGCAACTGATGATGCTCATACGCACGGATGTGACTTAGGGTCTAAAATGCGGTGGATTGAAGTGGAGTGGAGTGGAGTGGAGTCGAGTGGATGTCGCGCCTACGAAAATAGGTGTCGCCAAGGCGATTAGGCCGGGCCAAGAGTGGAGGAAGACCAGGCCAGTGGCCAAGGGCCATGAATCAAAACTAGAGGCCAGTTGGGCTTCGTTCGTTAGCTCCGCCGACTGTCAGGCACACACACAACACACAAATCGCTTTGAGTAATGCTGCTCCCATTTGAATTATTGCTGTCGCCGTGACCCAAACTCATCCCTCACCGCTGTTAATTTTTTAGGGCCAGTTAGCCAAAAAAAGGGTTCTCATTTACCCAGAATTTGTGCGTCCTAACACCATTTGTCCCCAGCGAACGATGATGGTGATGCTGATAATGATGATGTGTCGAGTGATCTATTCGAAGGCTTTCAGATTTGATAAGAAATTGGGTTTACAGTCGGGGAAGTTCATATAAGATTGAATTAGGCTCATGGGTTGGATAAGTCATGGTTGGAAGGTATATGGTATGTAGTTGTAGGAAACTCTAAAAGAAAAAAAGTTGTTATAAGGTTTTTATTTAAATTTATTCCTAACAAGCAAGGTCATTCATAGCATAGCTTACTCTTATCATTTGTAGATACATAGTTTCTTCGTTTATATTCCCAACATTATTATTCCTTTAATATATATTTATTTAATTATACATAAACAAAGCAATCATAAACTCCAAAGTGTCAAAATCAAATTAATTCCAACATAAAGATCCTCCACTTCATTAACAACCAAATTCCAATTGAATCAGTAGCTCGTAAAAGTATAAACTTCATGTAATTCTCTGTCTGCCAGGAATTATGAAATCCACTTTGGGCATACATCATTGTGACATGTTTTATGGTCACACTTTAATTGACAAACAAGATCCATTTGTTTCAACATTTTGCATTACATTTCCGCCTCATTGCGCATTCCAATCCAATTACAATTTCACACCATTTCCCCCCACTGCCACGCGAAGGGCCCAACCCAAGGCATTCAGACTTTTGTTGTCTTCGACGTCTAGCCGGCTCATTAGGCATAATTTATAGATGCGTAGTAGCTAATAAAATATCCGAGTGCGGGTTCTCTTCTTCAGTGGGAAGGTGGGGCGTTTTTGGGGGGACAACTTTCTAAAATTTCAAAATCTTAGCTTCTTAGGCATGCGCACAAATTTATAATGCAATAAATCAGCTCCAAATGGCTTTTACCACGAACAACAATCGAGGAATCATCGCTGGCCAATTATTTTAATCGCTTTTGTCAAGCCACTGGCCTCTCGGCCACATTAAAAGAATGCGCTTATGGATCGGATCCAAATACTATAAGATATGCATGCGACGGATAGAAGAAAGAACCACTCTGATTAAGCAATTCGGTGTGAAGTGCTTGGGGCGACACAGACAGACAAGAGAGCTTTCAACACTCCAGCGCTGAAGAAATGGAATGCAACATTAATGGTATCTGTCCCCAGCCCAATGGATATCCATAAAAATACCAAAAATTTACTTTCACTTAGCCCCAAATAACCTGATGGCTCTCCACTCCACTCAGATTTGAGTGGCGCTTTTCGATGCATTCGTCAAGAGGTCGTAACGATCAACTAGCGATACAAACAAATTATAAAATGTATCTGTTTTATAGATCAAGCCCGAGAGAACAGCTGAGTTTAACATGAACAGAGGCGCCAACGGATATTCGATTTTCTCTCTGAAAGACTAAATTAATGAATAGGGTTAGCATTTAAAACAAACTAGAACCAGCAACCAGTTTATCTACAATAATAACTTTTTCATTGCACTTTGTAAAAGACCTCAATTCAAAATATCTAATCGTTTTAATTCCGTTTCCCTTTTAAGATAAACCTGATATCTTCAGAAAAAATTTCCAGCTGTTCCGGGAATAACTTCTTCCGACACGTACCGTTTGCTTAGCATATCTGAAAGGAAAGTTACCCCCATAAAGGTAAAAAATACAATCAGCTGCTCATTGCACAATTTGCAGGCAAACTCAAAAAGAAGGAAAGAAATAATGCTTTATTAGAGCAAACAAATTTTCTTGGGTTTGTTTGATTGCTCTCTGGCAATTACCAAATCTTTAGATAACTCTCCCCAAGAGAGTTTAAAATTCTCCCCAGCATTTGGCAAATATTTACTGAAAATAAAAGTAAAGAAGAAACATTAAAAAAAAATCTGATCAAAAGACAAGGCCCGACGAAGCGCGTGCTGCGTTCTGGTTATTAATCAAAACAACTTTTAATGATGTTGGCATGCGACAATCGCAATTGTTGCCACATTCCCCCTTTTTGTTGCACGTTGCACGCCGGCGATAATGTTTGGATTAGTTCAAGTCAATTGCATTCGGGGCAATGGAAAGCTGAAAGCTTGAGAGCACAACAAATGCGACGCGTGTTTGGCGACGGATCTAATGTGGCACACGTGGCCAGGAAAATGTTGCACTCACGGTGGGTGGTTCCCAAGTGGGTGGCTTGGGGGTGGCTGTGTGGTGGTACCTCGGAGTGGGCGTCTGGAGATAGCCACAAGGCAGAGTTAAATGTTGTGTTAAGATTAAAAACAGCCGGCCACAGAAAGCAGCTTATCGGGTTTCCCTTGGCAAGGAGAGTGGGTGAAAATAACTTAACCTGGACTTTTTGGGGGGAGAAGGGTTTTCCACACCATCGACGTGCCAGGCATTAATAATAACGCTGAGGAAAAAAAGGGATATCCCCCATATAACCCTCGACCACCCCTCTCATATCGTGGGGTTAATGCGGGCGACAAAAAATTCGAATTTCTTTTCGGTGGCTTTTTTCCTTGTTTTTCCCTATGCCTGTGGACTGCTAATGATGCCCCAGGAAGTTGGAGAGCAGGTGCTGCTGGCACAGAATCGAATGGCAGGCGGAGAGGGACATCAAATATGCTCACACTCTGCATAATTTATGGCACATAATGCCGGGCCAAGTAAGAACCGAAAAAAAAGCGAGAAGAGAGTGTTAAATGCTATGTAAACCTGGCTGGAAAAAAACTCTGTCAACTTATCAGTGTTTTTTTTCTTCTTTACTTTTGTGACGCTGCGCTGGGCAAACGAAGTTGAAGGAAATGGCAGGGAAATCGAGGGGCATGTTTAACACCTTGATGGCTGCGTGGGTGGCCCTCGGGGATCGCAGATAACGAGAAGGGTAAAGAGGTCATTGAAGATTAAATTACACTTCAATTGATGATTCCGATTACTAAAACACTTAGGAAATTATTTTCTTAAGTTCTTTTGCACATTAAAAGAGGTTTTATGGTTCATTTGTTGCATTTTAAATTAAATTTTAGAGATGCAGCAATTATTATTTTTTTTTAACCTTTCCTTAAACTGTAACGAAAACAATTAACTTGAAAATCGGTCTCATTCCTCGGCAATTTGTGGCCACTGACATACATCATACTCGTAACCAAGTTGCACACCTGAGCACGTTCAGTGGGACCACACAGACACCTTACCCAACATCCCATATCTGGACCCCCTTCGTGTCCAGCGGGCAAATTGAATGGCAAATTTGTCTGCACGCAGCGGCAGCAGCAGCAGCAGCAGCAGAAACATAAACTTTTTAATTGAAAAACAATTTTTTCTCTTGCAATTTTTTTTTCCTTGATTTTCTTTTTGGGGAATTTCTCTTTTTTTCGGAACATACGAGACGGAGAGGGTGCGACGAGGCCGAGGCGGAGAAGTTCGCTCAAGTTTCATAAATGTTATTGAGTTTTTCCAGCAATTTGTGTAACTAGTTTTCAGCTGCAGGAGGGGGTGGAAAAATCAGGGGCTGTAGATTGGACAGGAGTGGAAAGCTTCGCCATTTATTGACTTGACTTCCGTGCGTATGTCGCAATTTCCGGTTTACGGCAAACGAAATAAAAACGTAATTTAATGGCACATGGGCCAACGGATGAAATTGTGATGGGCTCTGACCCCTCCGCACCTCACCTAACACACACCCACACCCTCCGATCGAACGTTAATTGAAATCGTAAGATTCGTCATTTTATGCGGGAAGGGAGGGGAAAAAAGTCAATAGGAAAGGAGGCCAACTCACAGCCTGGCAATTAGGTAAAATCAAATTCCATCACACGGAGACAACTTTATTGAATTCAATTATAATTTTCACACCCAAGTGTGAGATGTGCGAATGGATATCCGTTGTGAGTTGTTCGCCAACTTTGCCATGGGATGAGATCTGTGTGCTATGCAAATGCATTTGGTCACATTAGTTGATTTTACGGGCGTCTTTGATAAACCAGAATCCGACTCTGGCCAGTGGAAGATGAGTGGCTTGAAGTGCACTGAAATGATGAGTGAGCTTCGTTCGAGGTTAGTATGAGAAGTTTGTTTTTTTAATTAGGAAAAAACATTAAATGTTATATAGTGGAATCAGAGAAATAGTTAAGTATGTTAATGAGCTTTTCTTGGGGATATAGACCGTGCAAACAACCTGCTGCACAAGTGCCTGTTTTTATCTGTTATATATTTGAGTCTCGATTTGTTGTTTCTGTTAATTAAAGAAAATATATACACAATAATAATTATAATATGTATAAAAAATACTTCAAATAATGACAAGAAAGGAAGCTAACTTCGGCTTACCGAAGTTTATATACCCTTGCAGATTACAATTGAGCTATGTTATTAAAACGAAATTCTAAAATAACTTTAAATGCCCGAATCTCAAATTTGATGAAAATATGTTAAGAAACAGCGAAGTTATAGCTTTTCCGATCAATCAGTTATATGGCAGCTATAGGATATAGTCGGCCGATCCTTATGAAATTTGGTATGTCGTATTATGTTGCCAACAATAGCATTCGTACAAAATCTGAATTCTCTAACTCTAAAAACACCGAAGTTATACCATTTCCGATCAATCAGTTATATGGCAGCTATAGGATATAGTCGGCCGATCCCGGCCGTTCCGACTTATATACTGCGTGCAAAGGAAAGAAGGGTGGGTGCAAAGTTTCAAGTCGATAGCTTTAAAACTGAGA